>CAKALU010063242.1:1784-28870 GCA_916700995.1 Hozukius guyotensis | reverse complement strand
GGGGGAGCGTTGGTTGGAAGAGACAGAAAAGGGAAAGTGGAAGAGTTGGAGGAGGAGAGGGGAAAAAGTGAGGGAGAAAATAAGGATGGAAATGAAAAAACAGGATACGTGGGGGATTGAGACGCCTCGGAAATCTATTTATAGGCTTATAGTCTTGTCTATCATTCTAAAATCACCATTTTAATTCGAGGTATCAAAACAGTGCTTTGGTCATATGTCACCCATGCTTTTGATATTTCCTTTCTTCCAATAATTATGAAGTCCACTGTGTGTTTGTAAATATTTCCAGGATGTCTCACCCACCCACCCACCATGGCTCATGTGACTGGGATACATGTGACCGGGATACAGCTTTACAGTGCTTCACTCCTCCCTCTCTTCCTCCTCCTCCTCCTCCTCAAACCCCCCTCTCCCTTCCCTTCCCACTCCTCTCCTTCACTCAGTCAGTGTTTAGCCTGTGGTTCCCTGCACCACAGTGGATCCTGGGAGAGCCTTCCCCACCTCCTCCTTCCTCTCCCCCTCCTCTCCTCTCCTCTCCTCGCCTCCTCGTCTCCTCTGCTCCTTTTCTTGGCCATGCTTTGGGAGTGACTGAGAGCTCCCTCCGAGGGTGTCACTTGAGGTGACCCAGAAATGATGACTCCAGATGAACCCTGGATGTGTGGTAATCTAACCACCATGCCCAAGGAGAGCCAGGCAGGCAGTCATACATGGAGGCATCCCGTGCTGATGCTGTATCTGTGGTCTTCACTGTTGAACCGAGCACGCTGCAGAGAGCTTGTCTGGGCTATCATGCTCGGGGAGAGCTGTGTGCACGCTATGTGTTGTGGTACACAGTGAAATGGATCTCAGTGCCTTTGCATTATTGATGAGATACATTGTGATGTCAGCCCAGGCGGAAGGAGCGAAGCAAAATGACTGTTAGCAGTATGGCACAGTGTCATTTATGCAAGCAGCACAGGGGTGTAATTAATTGTCACCCCTTACTCTCACTGGAGCAAAATAGGAACCCTCTATTCAACTCAATTGAAATCAGTCCATCTTAGACCTCAATGTGTTCTCCAAGTGGCCAGTGTGAGCAGGTTTATAGGACATCCTGTCTTCTGGATCATGATCTATCTTTGTCAATTTAACAGGAAATATAAAATTCAGCATGCACTTTAAAACTGATTTACATTCTGTTATCATAGTTGTTAGTATGAAATGGCTTGCTGCCATATTGTTTAGCCTGTCAGGTGAATAATAATAATCCAATAATACACAAGGAAATTACACCATGATACATTATATAATAAGGTAATGCATATTGAAATTAAAAATATATATAGTCTCATCAGGCCCAATCAAACCATCTTCAAAGCATAAACAATATCAATATTTGCTAAAAAACTTGACATTATTAAATAGTGGTGAATTTTTCATCATCAACATTTCTTTATTCATTAGGTGTTGCAACATGCTGAGGCTAAATACACTCAACACTGTCTGCAGTGAATTTATATGAAGTTCGTCAGCTGGATTGTCCAGACAGATGGAGAGACATCAGGGCAAACGAAATATGAACCCATGCATTTGTTTTTTAAATATTGTTGCTATTTTTGGAGGGATAATTCAATACAACCAGTGAGAAAAATAGGTTCGGGGAGCTGAAAAAAATACTTCTGAATTATTCTTATATAAGCCTTTTTTTAAACGTTTGATGAGATTGAAATAAAAAAAACATTAACTTAACATTTGGCCTTGGTTTAGATTATTGTCACATATTAAAATACGTTAAATCCTGAAATTATTTTAGCATTTTTATTCCGAAAATAATTTCGATTTGGTATCAATACCAAACCCTTTTTTCATTAGTCTTAGTGCTGCTGCTTCATACAGTATCTTTGTCAGATTGATTGATCTAGTTTGACTGGAGATCTAATTATTTATTCACACACAAACCTCTGCTCTCACACCAGTGAAATTACAGCTGTACTCATTCCACTTGAATCTTATACAGTATGAACTCGTATAGTGTATCGTATTGTGATGTATATACAATTATATATATATATATGTGCTTGGACGCACCTATATACAAAAAGCCCTTCTAGGGACAGGTGTTGCAAATTAGCATCCGCTATAAGCACTATGATACTGGCATCAGATAGCTGTTTTTAAGTTGTCTATGTACATTGTATTGGTCTCTATTAAATAGACCATGAAAAAAAATAACTTTATTTGCAAAATGCGGTCAACTCGTCTTTTGGGGTTAAAATGAATCTGAATTCATCCATCATAGTTGTAAAAATACATTTCGTTTAAAGGGAAAATAACATCTGATTTTATTTAAATATTCCTAAATAACACCTATAGGCCTATATAATGGTAGTTGCTCGCCATTTGGCTTTGAACCCAGATTATTTCTCCTTTAATTTACGACTCCATCACATATTGTAACCTATAGCTGCAGTATAGGCCATTGGCTCCTGATGGCTTCCCAGTTTTCTGTGCGTTGGCTGTGTGTGTGTGTGTGTGCTGTGTTGAGGGCTGCCTGCATACGGGAGAGGAATATTTAAATGTCTTGTGTTTTAATTGACGCTCCAACTAGAAGTGTGTAAGCTCAGAAACGAGGAACAGCCCCCATCTACCATCTACCGGCAGCAGCAGCAGCGTCTCCTCCGTCTCCTTCAGTCCGGACACACTGCTCGCTGCACCGCACCGGATCTCTCACACTGCAAAGCTGCAGGTAAGAAGAGCTTTTCCTACATATATATGTCTGCTTGGGAAAAATTATAATCATACAAGGTACTGGCTTTTTAACAAAATTCTGATTCTGATTCTGATTCTGATTCTGATTCTGATTCTGAAGCAATGCGCGACAGATCTGGTGCATGAAGTGGCATGGTGATATTGATAGGATAAACAGTGATGCTGTGGAAAGTAAAGCCATCGAAACTCTCTCTACCTATAGCTATATTTTTATTCACATACTCTGAGAATAATCTTTATTATGTAGGCTAAATATACAAGTTTGTGAGTAGTATCAAAACCATGCAAGCACAGCAGGGAAACATAAAAAACACGCTCTTCTTAAAGGTGGGAATATAAGTTATTTAGTTTGTATTAATGGCTGAGACATAAGATTTTATTAATATATTTTTTTAATATATATTTATTTTTATGTGAGTCACCCCACGCCATTTTAAATATGGTTAACACTGTTTTTATTTTTATTTTTTTTAATGCGTCAAATGTTTTAAAATGGAGCTCAGTATACAGTGCATGAATAAACAGCTATTATTATTATTATTATTATTATATGTTTATAAAAAAGACTTCATTTGATTAAACGAGATCACAAATGTTAAATTAGGGCAAATCATTCTCAGCAACTAAACGAAAGATGACACAGAACCGCCCAGATGAATTTTCTTCCATTTATTTAAAGCCAGTAATGAAATATGATGGGTAACATACATAACCAGGTTGCTTAATTAATATGAGATATTAAGAAAACGTTTCAAACAATAACTCTTAATTCAAAATATATGAAGAATTGTCACTTTTTTTTGTAAAAGTGTGATTTCATGAATTGGCTTTTTGGGTTTTTTTCTGCAGACTTTCTCCAAAATGGCACATTAACTGAAATAATAAAACAAAATGTCTTTAGTGTATATTAACTTTTAGTTAATAATCCTAATTAGATACAAAGAAAAGGAAAACACAAAAGGCATTAATTCCCTCAGCCCCTTTATGTTCACTGACACATTGTTAAACCCTCTTCAGTCAAATGAAATGTCACATGCTGGAGGCACAACGGGTCAAAACAGTCGATCGATGTTTTAATTTAAAAAAAAAAAAAAAAAATAGTGTATTTATATTTAAGTCCAGTTTTTGAAATCAGAAGTGTTTAATTTCCAGAGAGAGAAAGAATAATAAAAAAACCAGATTAAATATCACACATGCAGAGCTGAGCTGATCGGTCCTCTCAGGGTGTCTTTGTCCAGGTTGAAATGAAATCCGTGTGTCCTTTTTGACTCTCTCTTTTCACCGCTCTGTGCTGAGACACTGAGACACTGAGACACTGACAGAGCGCAGATTAACGGTGTAATGGTGCTCAGAACAGCTGCAGGTCCAGCTCGGCCAGAGCAGAGGGTCCATGCAGGACTCTCTAGTCTTCTATAGCGCTTCTATCAAGGGGCCTCCAATTAAAGCCAACACAACTTCATGGTGGTAGGAAGAGGAGTGAGGAAGAGGAGGAGGAGGGATGATAATGTAACACGTCTTGAGATGAAGAAGCATCCACACCTGCAGACCCCCCTGAGCCTCAGGAAATCTATTAATGGCACCACAATCAGACAGTGTGTGTGTGTGTCTATATTGTTTTATGGCTAAATCTTCAGCCAGAGACCAGAGCTCGTTATCCGGGTCTCAGCCACTGTAAGTAAAGGCCCCTCGTTGTGTTAAGTCAAAATACAGATTTGACTTGAGCTGCCTTGTTTTGGTTTGTTGTCACCATATATTTGGCCTGCGCGTTGGACAGTAAAGCCATGCGTAAAACCATGAGTTTTCACACCCTTTAAAACTGACACAGATCTTTTATTGTAGCTCCACAGTCGCCTCCATGGATTATATATAAGATATATATATATATATGTATAACAATAATACCTCCTTTTTTTTTTTTTTTAGCTCCCTCTCCCTCCATATCACTGCTTATTGCATAGTTTATAGAAAAGAAATGAATATATATATTAGTTGCTGTTCTCATCTAATCAAGTCTCCTGCAGGTAAAGTAGATTTTTGGACTAATTCAAGAGACAGAGAAAAGAGAAATGCGGTGTTACGGAATAATACCTGTTTCAAATGAGCGTTTAATGGAGAAACAAATGATCTAAATGAAAACCTTTATTAATATGTAAAAAGAAGAGCATCAAGATAAATGAAAATATATTTGAGTAAAGAGGTTTTTAACGGCGTGGGATGCTTTTTTTTAATTTTTTTTTTATTTAACAAAATCTCATTCGTTTGTGTAAAAAAAACAACAATCGTTGTCTTTCAGCTTGTTTAATCCAATGTGTCCCCGCCCTCCATCCTATCACTGATCACTGCCCCGCCCAGAACAATACATTTATACCACACACACAAACACTTATTACATTTTGGGACAACAAAAACACCTAATAAAGAATTAATTAAACCCCTAAAACTGTTTTTTTTTTTTTTAAAAGTCAAACCTCCAGCTCTAAATTAAACCAATTAAATCGTCCTCACAGCAGCAGAAGTCATCCTTATTTCTGACCCTTTTTTTTTTAATAAAACTCCAAAAGGAGTTTATTGATGCATGTTATTTTATTTTAAGACATGTTAAATAAATACAAATATTTACACTCAAATTACTCTATAAGCCCATTTCGCCCATTTTATGCAACTTCTGCGTCCTCTCCTGTAAATAGAATAGAATAGAATAGAATAGAATGGAATAGAATGGAATAGAACGCTTTATTGTCATTGTATTAAATACAACGAGATTCACAGTTGCCACTTCTTCTGGTCAGTGCTTTAAAACAAATACTTGACAAGACTAAACGAGGCAGATAAAACATATAACATGTAAAACACACACAGTTATAAAGCAATATAAAACAGGTAAACTAGATGTAATAAATAAATATAAACAGAAGTGTTACACTAGAAATGGGGGTGGGAATAAAAGTAATGAAAATGCATATTATTGTTTTTAAAACATGTTAAATAATTACAAATATTTACACTCAAATTACTCTATAAGCCCATTTCGCCCAGTTTATGCAACTTCTGCGTCCTCTCGTGAAAATGGAGGTGAAATAAAAGTAATGAAAATGTCAATATACCATAAAGTAGTGGTCCTGCATGCTCGTATAGCCAGAATCTTGAGTTTTTGAGGAGAAGAGTGACAGCTCTTTGTTGGTGAATAGAAATCAGTGGTGATGTAGAGAGAGAGAGAGGAGGAGAGAGAGAGGAGAGAGAGAGAGAGAAGGGGGAACTCCTCCTACCAAATTATTCAGACTGGGCATGGCTTTGCTCTCTTCACAAATAGGACACGGTGCTCAAATCCAGGCAGTCCCAACCTGACCTCCAAGCACCGAGGAACTGGGAAACCGGGAGAGAGAGAGAGAGAGAGAGAAATCACCAAAAAAGAAACAACAAAAAACTTTTGTGTCATTATTTTTTTCCCCCTCCCCTCCTCCCTCCCATCCACCACCACCACCACCACCACTATCCACACCGGTTTGTGCGCGTCATTTGGACTATATACTTTTTTTTCTGGAGGAGAGACATTCAAGGGAAGCAGGAAAAATCACCACCACCACCTCCTCCTGCTGTCCCACCCATGTTGTAGCTGTTCTTCCTTCTTCTTTTCTTCCAGTTGCCTTTGCACTGTGGCTGAGGAGCTGATCTGGTGTTGTTCTTCTGGTCGCCTCTCCTCTCCTCCTCTCTCAGAGCCTCAGAGCCACAGAGTTTGGATGCGCTGAGAGAGCGAGGCGCAACGCTGCAGGTAGCCTATCTAACAGTATATGGAAGTTGTGGGCTGCAAGACAGAGGCAGGCAGTTGCACGTTGCGTCGTCCAGGAGGACCGGGAGCCATGCTTTTCCACGGGATCTCCGGGGATCACATCCAGGGGATCATGGAGGAGATGGAGAGGAGGTCGAAAACGGAGTCGCGCATGCAGAAGGGCATACAGCTCAACGGGAGAGAGTCGGTAAGAGCCTGCTATTATACTCCAATTCATGTTTTAATATCTCCGTTTACTGCACACACACGACCACTGTGGCACCGTTAAGGTGAACTGGGAATGTATACAGTTGTTTTGGGGTAAGTAGGAGACAAAAGTGAAGATTTCTCACTTCTTTGTCTTTAATTATGGCTGAATATTTTAGTCAGTATAGTGAATTTTTGCAATGTGTTATTTCAATAGCTGTTCAATTATCTGCACAAAACAATTACTAAAAAAACACAAACTATCTGCAACTTTACATGCAGTTTGTCAGTAAGAGCTGTGGCCAATGTCTCCCTGATTTGTGTGCCTTCTAGGGTGTTGTCTGTGTTTTATTTATTTATTCATTTTTTTTTGTTTTGTTTTCCTTTCACTACTAATTTTTTTTGTATTTGCTTGTCTACATTTTTGTTTGCCCCTTAGTTCCTAGTATTGTCTGTTTTTGTTGATATATATAAAAAATTAGGCATGATACACACCCCACAGAAGTCATGTTTTAATCTCCGTTTACTGCACACATACACGACGACTGCACCATTAAGGTGAACTGGTAATGTGCAGTTGTTTTGGGGGTAAAGTAGGAGACAAGTGAGGATTTTACTTCTTTGTCTTTAATTATGGCTGAATATTTTAATCCAATTTTAATGATTCAAAGGATAGTGGATTTTGTAATGTGTTATTTCAATAGCTGCTCAATTATCTGCACAAAACAATTACTAAAAAACACAAACTGTCTGCAACTTTACATGCAGTTGTCTCTATAATATATTTGAAACACACGTTACTTAAATAAAAAAAATGTACATCAGAGCAGTAAAATTTAGTTTTCTGTGGACAAATTTAGAAATTTTAGTTTTTATCTACAAATAACTGTTGACAAAAAAACATGCTGAATTATTATTATTATTATTATAAATTCGAATTTTATTCTTTTAACAGGAAAAAAATATTGCATTTACTACTAGATTTGTGAATAGGCCTTTATTCAATAAGTAATAAAAATATATATTTTAAATATTTTGTTTCTCACCAAAACTGTTACAGTGAATTTGATTTAAATCTCTACGAATAAAGGAGAGATTAAACTAATAAAATATGAACTCTCCTCGATATTCAGTTAATTTCAGAAACAGTTGTTTCATTCATGGGGGCCATGAACACACCGAGTATTTAACAGCGTGTTTAAAGTGCTCTCCAAAAGGCCTTAATGATAGACAAAAACAAGTTACATTTCATGTCCAGAAAGCTACTGAAGGCCTAGTTTCTGTTTTTACATGATAAATGTTGCACCAATCTGTTGAAGGAAGTATAGTTGTCCTGAGCTGTCTCCTCTCTGTCTCTGACCCAGACCATGCCTTCTATGAGCCCGGAGAAGCCTGCTCTGTGTGCCGGCTGTGGCGGCAAGATCTCGGACAGATATTACCTCCTGGCCGTGGACAAGCAGTGGCATCTGCGGTGCCTCAAATGCTGTGAATGTAAACTAGCGCTGGAGTCGGAGCTAACGTGTTTTGCCAAGGATGGGAGTATCTATTGCAAGGAGGATTACTACAGGTAAGAAAAATGAAGGTTATACAGATTATATGTGCAGAACAGTTTATGAAAATAGTAGTGCCCCTCTGTCACGTACACACCCAAAGCTGCTGGCTTTATAGGAAAAAATATTTAAATCTTAAATGAAAAAAAGAATTAAAAGAAAATTCTTGTAGCACAGCCACTATTATTATTATTATTGTTGTTATTATTATTATTATTATTATTATTATTATTATTATTATTATTATTAATAATAATAAACCTGATTCAACAGGCTTCATGTGGAATTATGTTGAAGTCTTTTGGTCCAATTAGGCCTCATTGTAGTCTGAATAGAATCATAACAGTCTCCCAGGGGCCCTGCATGCTATTAATTGGGAATAAGTTATGATATGAAGTTTTACTTTTATTCAGATATATGATAGTTTCCATGGCTCTGAGTGTAAACTCTATTAGCTTGTGTGAGTCAGCCTAGCAGGAACAAAGGAGTACAGTCCATTTATGTCGTGTTTGTTAAAAAGTACCTTAGTGGCAAAACATGCTGATGATGATTATGGAAAATATAACCAGTTCAAAATGCAGTTATGGATTATCTCATATTTTGACATGCATTTATAGGAT
This sequence comes from Hozukius guyotensis, assembly GCA_916700995.1. Lineage (NCBI taxonomy): Eukaryota > Metazoa > Chordata > Actinopteri > Perciformes > Sebastidae > Hozukius > Hozukius guyotensis. Next base: position 19,979 of record CAKALU010063242.1, on the reverse strand, counting down.
GCTCAGGCCTGAATGTTATTTATAATGCACTATAATATAGTAAAATAAACCAAGAAAGAAAAGAGAGGCTGTTAAATGCCTATAGGCAAAATGAGTTAGCTGTCTCACCATTAATACTATAGGCTATAGTTTTGCCTATACCTTTTGTGTTTAATGTCAGCCAAGAGGTTAGCAATAGTAGGTTTTTATCACTGAGACTTTTAACTGATTTAAAAGAGAAAATATTGGTACGTTGAAAATATTTTCACACCAAAACAAAATGTGGCCTATCGACCAGCCAGTTGTAGGCCAGATGTGGCTATATGTAAACTCAGTCTATAGGCCTGTTATAGTATTGTTATACACTAAAGCTGTGTCAGATACACACACACACACCTTTGTCACTGAAATGCATGACAGAAACCTATTTAGCCTAGTATAGCCCAGTATGATAGTTCATGTTTGGTCTGTGTGTATGATGGTTTCTTATGGTCTCTGTGTGTATGATGGTTCATTATGGTCTCTGTGTATGAAGGTTTATTATGATGGTTTATGATGGTCTCTGTGTATGATGGTTTTTATTATGGTCTGTGTGTATGATGGTTTATTATGACGGTTTATGATGGTCTATGATGGTCTCTGTGTATGATAGTTCCTGTTATATGATGGTCTCTGTGTGGATGAAGAGTCTTGACGGTCTGTCTGTTCCAGAAGGTTCTCCGTGCAGAGGTGCGCGCGCTGCCACCTCGGGATCTCGGCCTCGGAGATGGTGATGCGGGCCCGCGACTCCGTGTACCACCTGAGCTGCTTCACGTGCACCACGTGCAACAAGACGCTGACCACGGGCGACCACTTCGGCATGAAGGACAGCCTGGTGTACTGCCGGCTGCACTTCGAGACGCTGGTGCAGGGTCCGGACTACCACCAGCAGCTCAACTTCGCAGAGCTCGCGGCCAAGGGCGGCGGCCTCGCGCTGCCGTACTTCAACGGCACCGGCACCTCGCAGAAGGGCAGGCCGCGCAAGAGGAAGAGCCCGGCCATGGGGATCGATATACCCAGCTACGCAGGTGAGACACCCGCGGCGTGCACGCCTCACAGCAAGACAACAACATATACAAACATGCACATATTACAAAAAACATTTCTCATAATTAATCTACCCACTTTTCTATTGTTAGTTTTGGTGCAAAAGTAGCCTTTAACAGTATACTGCATGGATAGGCCTAATAGCAAGGAGAGTGAAACCTATACAGCAAAAACACACCGAACTTTTTTATCTATAGGCTATTTATCTATAAGTTATTTGTTTATAGGGTATTTATCTATAGGCTGTTTATCTATAGGCAATTGGTAGTTTTGGTGCAAAAGTAGCTGTCGCCTTTAACAGTATACTGTATGGACCTAATGGCCATATATGCTATGGCCTAATAGCAAGGAGAGTGAAACCTACAGCAAAAACACACCCAACTTTTTTATCTATAGACTATTTATCTATAGGCTATTTCTCTATAGGCTATTCCTAACGTAGGTTAAATCCTTCTGTGGTCCCTGGACCATAGTTTGGGAACCTTTTCCTGCATTGTGGTTGATGTATACTTCACTAAAATTCTAATTAGTCTACCAATGTTTTTCATTGTTAGTTTTGGTGCAAAAGTAGCCTTTAACAGTATACTGCATGGACAGGCCTAATATAGCAAGGAGAGTGGAACCTACAGCAAAAACACAACCACTTTTTATCTATAGGCTATTTATCTATAGGCTATTTCTAATGTAGGTTAAATCCTTCTGTGGTCCCTGGACCATAGTTTGGGAACCCTTTTCCTGCATTGTGGTTGATGTATACTTCACTAAAATCTACATGGTCATCCCTCTAACCAAAATGTCATATAATATTTAATTTTAGCTTTTTTAAAATATGACAGCATAAATTATTACTCACAAATAAATAGATGAATAAATAAAGTGAATGCGCATTTTTAAAGAAAACTATGTGTAGATTTGTTTCCATTACGCACAAGACCCTGCTCGCTTTTTTTTTTCGTCCAGACGGTTCCTGAACGCCCCATCAGCTGTAGCAGCCGTAGGTCTCTATACCTTCCTTCCATGTGTGAGATGAATACATACATATCTCTCCTGCAGGCGATGCTAATGGAGGTGAACGCGGCGCGAGCAGCCTTTGGGCTAATTGATCTGCAGCGTTCGGTCCACGCGCCTTTAACGCACAGTGTTTTGGTGCTTTAAACTATATGCGCGTGTGTTGCGCGCGGTAGAATGATCGAAATTTGACCTCAGCCCGTCAACCTGTGCATCGACTTTTATAATTAAAGACTAATTTAGGTCAAAGTAAACGTGTAGAATGGGTGCCAAGAGGCTTCATGTAGTTTTGGGGACTGGTGCGTAAAAATCGTGGACAAAAACATTTTTGATTTTCGCAGAAAAAGCGGAGTCACAGTTAAGCTTCTGTTAAATGTAGGTTTTAAAACCTCGCATTGAATCAGTGAATGTTATAACCCCCCCTACTCCTCCACCCTCCTGCAGCGTCCCCATTTTGTTGTCGCTTTCTGCGAATTAGTGCTCGGTTGAGAAAGTTTGTCATTGTGCGCCAAGTTTCCTCTGTTCCCGGTGAATAGGGAGGAATAAGGGTAATCTGCGCGTTAATTGTTCTCCGTTAATTGGAGGTGACGTTGGAATCTCTGGCCTCCTGAGCAGCCCGGTGGTCAGCACGGTTCTCATGCAGAGGGGCCTGCTGCAGGGAGCTCCAAACACAACACGGTTACAGTCACTTATTCACTAACACTACTCCAAGAGATTATGCAAATTCTATAAAGTTCTCATGGATGCTTTAATAGGAAAATAACCAATGTAGCACTGGGATTTTTAAAAAAAAAATGTAATAGCAGGATATACCCACTACACGAATAGAATAGAATAGAATAGAATAGAAAGCTTTATTGTCATTGTATTAAATACAACGAGATTCACAGTTGCCACTTCTTCTGGTCAGTGCTTTAAAACAAATACTTGACAAGACTAAACGAGGCAGATAAAACATATAACAGGTAAAACACACACACAGTTATAAAGCAAAATAAAACAGGTAAAGTAGATGTAATAAATAAATATAAACAGAAGTGTTACACTAGAAGTATAAAATATAAAATATAAAAATAGATGTAATGTAAAAGAAAGCATTAGAATAAAATATAAAATATAAAAATAGATCTTATGTAAAAGAAAGCATTAAAATAAAATATTAAATATAAAAATAGATGTAATGTAAAAGAAAGCATTCAAATAAAATATAAAATATAATGCAGCCATAATAGGTAAAAAAAGGAAACACACACACAAAAGGAAATCCCACAGAGAAAGACATAAAATACAGTAAGATGTCCCTGTGAGCTCATTATTAAGCGCCACAGACACAGTAAAGGTCCCAGTGGGAATATTATATTTTTCATTTGGGATATTTAAATAGAATAGAATAGAAAAGAGTGAAGCAGAATAGAATATTTTCTAATTAAAAAAAAGAGGCTTGTTTAATCTTAAGTGACATGGCTTTTTTGTTTCATTTTGGATTTAAAAAAAAAAAAATTATATGATGAATTTATGACCTCACAACATTCAAATTAGCCCATAAACTAAAAATTAAAAACATCATAAAAAATATAAAATAAATTAAATTAGGGAACAACTGAAATAGTTAGTGGTAATATTTTCTTTTTTTTTCTCCTGTGTTGTTCAGGTTAATGTATCGTTGTGCAGATCAGGAGACTCATATTCATAACAAATGGGATGAGGTTTTGTTTGAGGTTTTGTTTCTGCTTTAGCGAGCTCATTCGTGTTTGTTTTCACCAGGGAAAGGTGTGGGTCTACTGAGTATTCCTCAGCACTCTGTAAAGTTTGGTCTTGTTTGGATATAGAGACCCCTAGTGGGTAATATTATCTAGTGAAACACAATCCAGTGAAGGCTGCAACAGGAGAACATAGATGTCAATGACTGTCATATTAATGGTGCATAGAAGTGAAGTCTCACATAACAAAACACACAATTGTACCATAAAATAATGCCACACATTTAAAACATGTATCCCACAGTTTGATGAATCTGTAGCTGCCTTATTCAAACTGATCCGTCATTTAATTCAATAATTAATTTCTGAGAAAGCGTTTGCACTGCATCCTTATAATGAGTCATCTGATATTTTATCATCCGCTGAGGAAAACAACTGGTCAGCATTTTGGTTACATGGAGACAAGAAAATCAATACAACCTACCGTATAATTTTGGATTCCTATATGCTTATTTCTGTGTGGCTACATTTCTTTTGCTTTTGCACTAAAGTAAGAGACACAGTCTTATAAGATCTATTCTAAATAAATACTAGATTCTATAGAAAAATCACAATCAAAAATTGTCTTTAATTGTATTTTGTTGTATATTTTGGTTGCAGTCGTGTAAATGTTCAACAGTCAGTCACATGCTAATTTGACTTGCAAGTATTTGGCATTGAGATTTTCTCTGTTACAACAGAATTATGCAAACGTTTTATTTGCAAAACAATATGATAGTGAAATAAAGTGTTTAGATTTTTTTTTATTAATACAGGGATAAATGTGTGTGCAGCATAGATTAGCCACACATGCATTTAATTTAGTGGATCCGTTTTTGCATTTTACTGTCTTATATTATTTTACACATACAGCACTAAGCTATTGACAAATGAGGCCCATTAGGCCGATTAGTCTTTGCAAACACAAGCAGAAATATTTATCTCAGTCCCAGTGTATGCCTAAAATACATCATTTCGCTTTAAAAAAAATTACATAAAAAAAGATTATATAAAAAAACACAATAATCACAACTTCCAATGTGTTACAATAAATATCCGTTTAGTTAGTTCAACTTGGCTGTCACTTATTCACATATTCTCATTGTTTGTTATAAATATACCAATCTTTTATTATTTATCATGATGGCATATGATAGATCTGTTAACATAGCAAGTCTATGGATCAAGTCCATATGTGATCGCCTTAATCTAACACACTTATATGTGTCTTTTCTTTCGCTACAACCATGTAACCATGTAACAAGATATTTAATATTGTGCCTTAATACTAGTGTAACCTTTCATAAGTGCAATTGTTTCCTGATTAGAATAACGTTTTTGATAGCAGAGGGGTGATTTGCTTTATTACCAGTCAGTTGTCTTTGTCAATTGTTGAGCACAGTGACAATTCAGACGTAAAAGACTAGTTCTTAGAAAACTAAATGAACATTGTTTTGCATTCGGCCTCTGATCCGACCCCCTGTGCTCTGCTCTCTGCCCTCTCAGGCTGCAACGAGAACGACACCGACCACCTGGACCGGGACCAGCAGTCCTACGCTCCGACACAGAAGACCAAACGCATGCGGACCTCCTTCAAGCACCATCAGCTGCGGACAATGAAATCCTACTTTGCCATCAACCACAACCCAGATGCCAAGGACTTAAAGCAGCTGGCCCAGAAAACAGGCCTCACTAAGAGAGTTCTACAGGTAAGCACAACGCCATTCCTCTTACTGACCTGATCACCCCATAATCTGTGTCTGCACCCCCACTCCTCCTCCATGTCCCTCTCATTTCACACCAGTATGATCATTGAAGTCATCTTTTTGATTTGGTTTGTTTGGTCGGCCCATTTAGTCATTAGATGTATATCCAGGGGGTTTTATCAGATTCTTAAATGTTATTTTTTCTGGGAAAAAATCGTTCATAAGCGTAGAAACTTAAGTGTAAAACTGCAGCTGATATTATTAATAATGAGAGTGCACATGTTCTTTTTATCTGTGGATCAGAAAAAGGGTGTAATTCAACTCTCACAGATAAAAAATTTAAAAGGAGAGGATTATTGTTTTGATTTGCTATTAAAATCCACATTCTTGCATTCAGTGTTCAGGAGCTAACTAGTTCATTGTTATCTGCCCCTTAAGCTCAAAATAATGATTTATATACATAAGGCAAGGGCAAGTTGATACAGTCATAGCTGTGATAACTTGATATGTAAACTACTGTACAAATGATTTCTTTTTAAAAATTAATCTTAAACACAAAAAAGTAAAAGCCACACTGGGATTGGTTTGCAGGTTTGGTTCCAAAACGCAAGAGCCAAATTCAGAAGGAACGTTTTGCGACAGGAGAATGGAGGTGTTGATAAGGCTGATGGCACCTCACTCCCTGCGCCCTCATCTGACAGTGGGGCCCTGACCCCCCCCTCCAGCGCGGCCACACTAACAGACCTGACAAACCCCTCTATCACTGTAGTGACCTCCGTCACCTCTAGTTTGGACAGCCATGATTCGGGGAGCCCTTCGCAAACTACCTTGACAAACCTTTTCTAACAAGCTATCCCCTAGCAGACTGATTTTTTTTTTTTTTATCTGATTTTTTTTTTTTATTTTGTTTTATTTTATTTCCATTTTTTTTTTTTTTTTTTTTAAGTGACACCTTTAAATCTACCAGAGACAGCTCCTTGGAACAGAAAGTGACGTACTGTGTACACAAACAAGAACAGCAAGAGCAAGAACAGCAGCGACCACATTAAAACACGAGGAAATCATTTTAATGTGTAGCATTTGAAAACCGCATGGCAGCCGTGTCTGTAGTTGGCTTACAGTATGCACGGATTGATTTTTGGACGGGACATTTTTGAAGGAATTAGAAAAATTGTCATGGATCCCACAATTCATCGGAAAAAAATAACTAAACTTGAAGCTTGCCTGGAAATCTAGATTTTGACTTGATTTGACTTTATTTGTACATTTGTATTGAATTATGATCAAACGAGCCCTTCCTAATTTATGGTTAAATTTTAAAATAATCTGAATATTTTGCCCTCGGAAACCTGTATATGTATGCACTGTGTTCGCACTATCCAATTTAAAGATTTTCTTTTTTGCTGTTTTGGAATAATTTGGGAAATAACCTTGTAGAATGTTCTGTATTATGGGTAACTCCAGAAAACAGGCTTTAATTATTTCCGAATGTTTCGGTCTTTTCAGACTGAGTTGGATGGAATCAGACATTGAGCTACATGTAAAACGTCTAAATTGCATTTATAAGCACCGAACCATCGCAGCTTAAAAGGCAGGTAGATGCTGAAAACACACACGTTTTTGTCTTGATTCACAAATCTACTGTGATAAAGAAGCTAATCCCACAATCTGTACAGTGGTAACTGTTCAACATGTAATGCAGTCACATTGGTAATAAGCAGGAGAAATTCGGATCGGAGAACAGTTTGTTGCAATCGATTGTTGTCATGACAGAGCACTTTTTTTCCAGATTTGTTGGCCTCATAGATTAACCGTAGTCAAATGGATAAATATCCATAGATCCACAGCTAAACCTAATTGCACAGTGACAATATATACTGCCCAGTGAAAAGTGCATTATTGTTTTTATCATGTTGCTCAGGGTAACGATGTGATTTTTAAAAAGGGAAAAGGAGTAGTAGGGTTGAGAAATTGAGTGGTTGCGACGTTGCAGACTAGATTTGTAGAGCTGACATGAACATTCAAAAATGACCTCAGATAGGTGGAGTCGTAGAAGAGGCAGCCAGTGGGAAAATCATTGTCCATGTGTTCTCCTTTTTGGCCATATTTATACTTTCTTTAATGACAATTGCCACTGAACAGACCAAAAACATGTTTCTTCTGGCTGAAAGATAGAGAGAAAAGAAAGATCTTCAATGGAGTTTCATTGCGAGCGTCACAATTTGTTCTATCGTGGAACAAAGTGGTACTCTAGATCTACTCAGTGAAGTAGACGCCTAACTCAGTTCTACTATGTGCCTTACGCTATAACTTGGGAGAAAGTTTGTGAAATTCAGGATATATGTGTTCTTTGTTAACTGATTCACATCCTTTTGACGCCTCACTAGTTTTGTACTGTTTTGCATCTTATTTCCGAAGATCTTTTTATGGTGTATCCTGTTAAAAAGGGGGCAGCGATGTCATAGAAAGCATTTGTGCACTCTTTCAGATATAGTTGGGTAAATCCAAGAACCTTATATATTGATCTTCGTGTTAATAGTTGAGTACAGTAAGTGTTCTATCAAGATTGTCCATGTTTCCCTGTTTCTTGATAAAGATGGTGTATAGAAACTATTTCCCCTTAAATATTTATGGACCAAACACGGTTGTTATATATCTTATTAAATTTGTGTGAATAAAAAAATACTTTGCTTTAAATGGGTTTTATTTTTCATTACACTTTACCATTTCTTGTGTTCTATCTTGAATACAATTTTTTTTTTTATCACATCAACAAATTGAGAAAGCATTCAGTTATTAATGACCAGTTTAACGTCCTCATTTTTGCTTCCATTTTTTAATTTCTATTTTATGATGTTTATGGTTTTTAACGTAATGCCCCATGGATTTGCATCTAAACCCTGCAGTCAAAAATATGAAATTGCTTTTTAATGCATGAACATGGCTTTAAAATTTAAATCAGAGGAATGCTGCAAAGCATATATTGATATACATATATAGTATATATTTATGCATAACATATTGGTAAACCTAAAATGAAGTAAGAGTAAATGCAGACCCCGTAAAGCCAGGTTGCTCTGTAGTTAATATATTCTTACTCTATTATTTCTTTCAGGGAGAACAAATCTTGGGGCATTACAGCCATACATCCCGACGTTTGAAAATTCCCTAAAGTATTAACAGAAGGGGAAAACTTTGATGGGAATTCCTCACCATTGAAGACAAAGACAATATTAGGATAAGACGATAGCATATTGAGAACAAATAAACATAAAACCTGTTTTAGTTGCAAAATGTACAACGGATGATTTTTTAAAAACAAAAGTTTGTCCTGAATGTTTGAATCCATCAACGGAGGAGACCTCACAGTGTACGATATTTATGATATCAATGTGATAAAAAAAAAAAAAAAAAAAATCTTTCTGTATTGGAATGCACAAAACTGATGATAAAATGTATTGTAACATAGTATAAAGAAACAAAACTCACAGAAAGGAACAGGATGTGATTAAAAGACAACAGGCATCCAACATGACGACAAACAGAGACGGTATGGATGTTATTGGTACGAACACACACACACACACACACACACACACACACACACACACACACACAACCTTTCTCCCACTGCCTTGCTCCTATGTATGCACAATATATACACACACATACACACAACACACTGTTACACACAAATGCACACACGCTGCTGCCCCCATGCACCCCCCCCTGCCCAAGAATCAGCTTGCTAAATAGAAGTTTTCTTTTGTCACGAGTGTCATTTCGTAAACACATGGCCTCCTTGAAACTCGGCAGCAGGATGCCCATCAAATATGATGAGTGTATGAAGAGGACTGCAGAGCTGGAGCTTTGCCATCTGGCTGTACCGAGGGAAGGAAGTGAAAAAAAACAACACAAAGCAGATAAAGAAGAGATTCTCATTTTGCATGCGCCTCATCATCCTGTTAACATTTCTTCCTTGAGATGTATATTATTTCCTTTGATTCATTGTATGATTCATTGTCAGCTGCAAAAATAAAGCGTATGAAAATGATGTCCCTGATGCCCATATAGTACCTCACAGTGGAAAAACACTCCTATAGATTATATTACATCTGGCTTTTTGATAGTACAAAACAATTCTTTTCAGTAGGGCTGCAACTAATTTTCATTGTCGATTAATCTGTCGATTATTTTCTGGATTAATCGATTAATTGTTAAAAAAAATGTCAGAAAATGGTGAAAAATGTCGATCAGTGTTTCCCAAGGCCCAAGATGACGTCCTCAAATGTCTTGTTTTGCAAAGATATTCATTTTACTGTCTTGGAGGAGTAAAGAAACCAGAAAATATTCACATTTAAGAAGCTGGAATCAGAGAATTTTGACTTTTGTTCTTTAAAAAAATGACTCAAACCGATTAATCGATTATCAAAATAGTGGGCGATTAATTTAATAGTTGACAACTAATCGATTAATTGTTGCAGCTTTTCAGTTCTATTTCACTTAAAAAAAGTGATTTAAAAGTATAGTCACACATTTGCACACATACATGTTTTTTTTTAACAAAGGCTAAAAACAATCAAGCAACATACTATTGGCCAGTTTGATTGATTAATACAGCAAAAGATAAAATATCCAAACTGTAATAAGCAAAAACATGACTGCTTCAGTCTTACTTAGTATGAATGCTGTAATGTAAAGAAGGTGTGTTGTGGAAAGAGGAAAAAAGAGAAAGAAAGGATAGAGAGAGAGAGAGAGAGAGAGAGAGAGAGACTGGAGCCACATGGGGGCCAGTAAACAGGCTGGTGTTGAATTCCAACAATGTGGGAAACAGCAAACACTTCAGTCAGTCCAAGAGGAAACCTCAGTCGCCGGGGTGCCTGCGCGCTGTGGCAGCGGGGCTGTGTTCCCCGGGTCTGATGGGAGGACGGTGGGCGGGTTGACACCACAGAGCTACAGGAAGCAGGAGGCTGGAGCAGAAACACAAACAAACACAGCCAGCCCTGCTCACTTTTGGAGCTGCAGCAGATAAAAAATTCCGGACAACGTCATGGCCCCTGCGTTGACAAGAATTTCAGGGGTTTGCTGCTGCTGCTGCTGGGCTGCTGGTGACTGGATGCATCTTATCGGTAACATTTGTGAGTGTATAAGCAATGCATGATCCGCCACCCCTCTTGCCAATAGGATTGCTTCACCCTATTCCAGGTATGTGTTTTATTTACAAAATAAATAGGAAGAATTAAAAAATTCCTTGTGACTATATTGCATTGAAGCATTTGAGCAACACATGTATTTTTGCTGTAAAACCACAAAATCCAGCTGATATCAGAGTGAGATGAATCTATTTTCAACCTTTGACCTTTACTGTTGCATTAATGTCGATGTAAAGAGATAAGTACAATGTTGTCTGTCTGTGCAGAAACCTCAACAGGTAAGAAAGGAGGGCATCTGCCAACTGACATCCTCCTCCACCTCTCTTATCTCCTCCCCTGTTATTCAATGACAGCTTCTGTGTGCTGTGACTGTACAAAAACAATGCTGACAGTGCTGTGTGTTTTCACGGTAGTACCTGTACCTGGGCCGGTACTCATCAGTACTGAGTACCAGCACTTCTGATTTTTATCCACATGAGTACCCTTACTTCTTATTACGTACCATATGGAGGACCACAAGAGTCACATAAATAGTGATAAAGCATTTAATTCATTAATAACTAATTGTACAATAAAAATAGCCATTAATACATATAATAATTCTTTTTTTTATTGGCCATTAAAATATAAAATCATGAATTACTTTGAAATTTAGTCCATTTATTCATAGATTAATAAATCAATTTGTAAACAAATTTATGAACGGCTATTTTTACTGTACAATTAGTTATTAATCAATTAAATGTTTTATCACTATTTACGTGACTCTTGTGGTCCTCCATAGTACCACCACATGCTGTTGAGTCTAGTTGTGCTCCACTAATAACCTGCGTGTCTCAGTGTAAACACATAGCTACAGTAGCTTAATGTTGAGAAAACAGCACTGAAAATGCCTTCAATATTCCTTCTCATTATCCAATTTCATCTGTAGGCCAACAGATATCATATTTTAAGTTGTTTTTATTGTAGCGTATATGCAATATTATATTTGTGTACAATTTGATTTATATCAATAGCTACATACAAAGTGTTTATTAACTAAATATACATTTATGTAACTGTGGAAATGTAGGCCTATGTTGTATGTAATGAAATGCATACATTTGAAGTGGGATATATTACAAGATATAGATATAAATATATCCAAGACACATGCAATGATCATGTCATGCAACTGCTGAATTAGGGTACTGGCACCTTTTTTGTCCAAATAGGCGCTGTCTCATACAAGCAGTTCAGTTGGTTCATAAAGTCGTGTGACTCTGAAATATGTGACACTTTAGAAAATAAAGAAAACAATCTGAAATGCTCAAACACCAATGTAAAACTTGAGCAGAAACTAAAAATAAACATTTAATTTGAGCAGGTTTTATATTAAATTCACAGACAACTAATTTGAGAAAGGTAAACACACAGACTGTTTCAGTATTTCTAATGTATCAGCAAGTAAATTAAACTTACAACATGACCCAGATACATGCCAGTTTATCAGGGTCGTGGTTTACCAACCTGCTAAAAGTTGTGACATTTGCAACTGAGGCCTATTCGGTCGGATCTGACTGAAAAAATGTGTGACATATAAAGGTCAAATGAGAAACCAAGTATAAGGACAAGCACTTTACTCTGCCTTTGGGTTGTGAGAAAATATCGAAAAAAAATATAAAGTATAGCGATTTTTATGTTTTATGATACTGAATCAATTCTCAAAAACACTATATCAATTTTGAATTAATAGATTACATGCAAAGATGAACTCAGACAATACTTTACTCCCTCTCAGTGTATGTGCCCTCTCAAAGTAGAGCTATGATGGATGTTACAGGGGCTGTGATGCAGATCCTACTGTTGTGATTGCATTAAAAAGTAACTTTTTAAAAACTTTTTTATGCATATGGTGGTGTGTTCTTTCTATACTATGACAGCTTTCCTAGATTTAAAAAAATCGCAAAATATCGCCTTGCTTACAGTAATGCGATATATCACAATATATTGAATCGCCCTGTATCATGATACATATCGTATCACCAGATTCTTGCCAATACGCAATCCTCATCACAAAAAATAAAACATTAGGGGAAATCTCCATTCATTATACTGACATCAGATATATGGCTCAGTGACAGCCATATAAGCCAAATCATCCTCTGGTGTCCAACATGTTGTAGGTATCAAAGCTCTTCCCAGCATGCAAGAGGTTGTAGATGGTGAACTGAATAGTGAAGCTGTACTCACTGTGGTTGGCAACACCTGTAATTTACGCTATACCTTTTTACAGATATATGGAGAATGAGTTCCCTACTGCGTGATTGGGAAACTCCAGGAGAGTGTGTCTCTGCAGGTGCACACACATACACACACACACACATACACGGTCACACAGACATTACCACACATTATACACACACGGTGACAGGCGACAGGGTCAAAACAAAGTACGGGATGATCACTGAGGCATAGGCCACACCTGCAGTTTACATGATGCTCTGATAGTGTTGTTCCTATTGTCACTGCTCCTGTGTGTGTGTGTGTGTGTGTGTGTTTGTGTGTGTGTGTGTGTGTGATATTCTGCCAGTTCCGCCTCAGTTCTCTCCTCTCATTGCTAGGCGCCTATTTAACCTCACCTCACACACCAACCACCCCGCTAACACAAACACATACCGGCACTGGGACACCACACATACATCGACGCACACAGGCAGATGTCAGAGGGGTGACGATGTGAATGAGACAGTGTGTGTGTGTGTGTGTGTGTGTGTGTGTGTGAGACTGAGGCCTGTCCCGCTGGTTGATGCAGAGCAGGTGGAGAGATCCTCTGTGCTGGGTGTTTGCCAAGAGAAGGAATACACTAACATATACACGTGCAAGCACACACACCAAAAACAGCCATTGAAAAACAGATTTTAGGCAGAAATAATATGCCAGTTTTGTCCTTCACATTATCAGACCATCTCTCCTGTGCCTCATTTGCACGGCGCTCTCCACACGCCATAAATCCTTTAGTTCTTTGTTGTGCTGTTATTCTATATTTACAGGTATTTGTTATGTGACGGCTCACATCTAGACAACCTTGAAAATGCTGCGATCAAGGCCGATAACTACGGGTTGCAATTGCACTTTGAAGACAAAACAACATTAATTAGCGTTTAAAATGGAAATGCAGGCGTCACATGCATGCTGCCTCCAAGAGTATATGAAGAGAGATAGAGACAACATTTCATACAAATTTCCATCTGTAAGCCCTTTCTCTTTCCCTCTGATAGCTGTGCTCTGTGAGGTACATAAACAGGAAGCTCATCTACATTGATGCGGCATGTTTCGGTGTGTGACAGGTCATCTTTGTACCGGCGGAGTGTAACCTCTCAGTTCTTGCTAAACCTTCAGGTTGCACGCAGCTCCTCTCCCCTCCATCTGCTGGTCTCTATGAAGTGTGCATCGGATCACAGGAGCTTTGACTGCAGCTTCTGTCTCTACCACACTGCAGTCGTACCTAACCCCTGAGCCAGATCAACAACACAGAGAGGAAATAAAAAAGACATGAGTGAAAACATCAACATTTTCTCTTTTTAAGTGTCTAAAATGTGCTTTCAGCCCCTGGGTGCAAAATTTCTGCATATTAAGCAATGAAAAAAAACAGGTAGGGTTGCACTGAAATGTGCATGTTGAAGAAAAACTGAACTAGTGTGCGTTAGTGGTGTAACGGTTCTACGAGCCCACGGTTCGGTTTGTGTTGCGGTTTTTGGGTCTTGGTTTCGGTTCAGTTTACCATTTGCAATGTGTTTGAACTTCAAAATATTGAAATAGATTAATTGATAGTAATAAATGATATGAGGCCATAACACTGATTTTATACACGACATAAGGCAGGCTACTTAATGGTCAAGTAGGCCTATGTTCAGATAATCGTCTCTTCTATATATCGGGCATTTCATCAAATATTTAGCAGTAGTATTTAAATATGGTGCAACGGTTCAACAAGCCCACGATTCGGTTTGTACCAGGGCTGTCAATCAATTAAAATTATTGTCCATAGCACACATTTTTTATCTGTTCAAAATGTACCTTAAAGGGAGATCTGTCAAGTATTTAATACTCTTATCAACATGGGAGTGGGCAAATATGCTTGCTTTATGCAAATGTATGTATATACTTATTATTGGAAATCAATAAATAACACAAAGCAATGACAAATATTGTCCAGAAACCCTCACAGGTACTGCATTTAGCATAAAAAATATGTTCAAATCGTAACATGACAAGCTCAAGCCCAACAGGCAACAACAGCTGTCATTGTGTCAGTGTGCTGACTTGACTATGACTTGCCCAAAACTGCATGCGATTATCATAAAGTGGGCATGTCTGTAAAGGGGAGACTCGTGGGTACCCATAGAACCCATTTTCATCCACATATCTTGAGGTCAGAGGTCAAGGGACCCCTTTGAAAATGGCCATGCCAGTTTTTCCTCGCCAAAATTTAGCGTACATTCGGAGCGTTATTTAGTCTCCTTCGTAACAAGCTAGCATGACATGGTATCAATGGATTCCTTAGGTTTTCTAGTTTCAAATGATACCAGTATCTTCCCATTGCAAGTTGCGTTAAAGAAAAGATCAAGTTAATTTTGACAGCCCTAGTTTGTAGGTTTACATCATTGAATGGTTTGGGTTTTTTACGGTTCGGTTCTGCATCCCTAGTGTGCATGTATTGTAAGAATATTACAGGTCTTATTCACAATATATGTTTAACAAATGATCTGAAAATAGCCTTTTTTCTTTATATTTAACAAAAATAGATTTTGGCCTAAAGTGCTTCTGTTCTCCCACGGTGTTCATATTCATAAGCAAAACACATTAGTGGCCAAATTCTCGTAATCAGATTAAATTTGGTAGGCAGTTGTGTTCAGAAAAAAAGGCCTGAAATATGAGCAAGAGTTTGTTCTAACACATCAGAGTTAAATGTCACGTTTACAGTAAAATGTCTAAAGCGTTCTCCATAAATCCAGCGATTCAACCTTCCCCATTTCCCCTGGAGGGAGAACCTTTTCTATCCTGGTTACCTGCGAGCGACACCGGAAAGTTTGAAGGGGAAGAGAGTGAAATAGATGACAATACTCTCTTCATGCTAAAAAAAAATATCCCTGAATCAAAAGGAAATCCTCTCTGTTAAATAAACAATATCAGCAAAAAGAACACAAAAAGTTTTCTATTGGTTTAAAGCGCCGGATCAGTGCAGAGAGCCACTTTTAGAACAATGGAAATCCAACACGATTATTAAACAGTTTTCTACCAAACAGACGTGGAGGCATGCGTGTTGAACTAGAGGATCTCCGGGTGCAGCTCCCCTCGCAGGCTGATGCATTACTTTTCATCCATCCATCTAATTATTCCCTCAGAAACCTGAAATTTGAAGATACAAAAGACCGTCCCTATCTGTCACTGAGCGCCATTGATCTTATTGAAAGAAAATGTGGGTGTAGAGGAAACCCAATATAACTCATGCCATTAAATTCCACACAGCATTATTCACATACAGAATTGACAGATTTCTGTGAGACGTTTCTTTTAATCTTCAACTGTTGTTGAAGAAAAAGGGGGAAAAATCCTACACTCCAGGCATCTCTCCCTTTTCCATATTTGCAGTGAGGTTAACAAAAAAGGCTATTGAAGTGTAGCAGAAAAAAAACACAACCCCACCTAACTTGTTGATTATTAACAATGGGGACGGGAAGAAGGCAGATGTGTTTCCTGTGTATCAGCGGTGTTTGAATTGTCAGCCTGAAATCAGGGATGAAACTTTTATCAAAGCAAAGTAAGCTGATCAATTCCAGATGCTATCGCTGCCCATGCGAGTCAATCTGCGATACCATTTTCGTCAATAAATTCTCATGATATTCCCGAGAGCAGGCTGCGTGTGTGTGTCATGGGATGTGTGGGTATTCTGCATGCATGTGTGTAATGATAGCGAGCACGCCTGTGTGTGTTCAGGAGAATTCATTAAGCATCGGCTGCCTCTGTCTCACACTCACACACATACTTACACACCCTCAACAAATCATCATGTGTATTCTAAACGAAGTCACAGTAACCAATCTTTCAGTTTTGTTTCAACTTAAGAATGAGTCACCCTAAGTGGCTGGATGTAATTTAGTTTATTTAATTGGATATATTTTCAGTAAGCTTCATGCACTTCTACTCAACTACATTTAAGAGGGAAATATTGTACTTTTTACTCCATTAAGCCTATTTATCTGGCAGCTGTAGTTCTTATGTGTACTTAAAGCTGAGGTGGGTAGAAATGGAGCAAATGTGATTAAAAAAAGTTATTTTTATAAAACGGTCACTATATCCTGACAGTAGTGCATGAGACAGGTGATCTGAAAAAAATCATGTGCTTCTGCGTCCTCCGGTGCTCCTAATGGCATCTGCAAGATTTCACATACCGGAGGAAAACAACCAATCAGAGCTGAGCTGGAGCCTGCCGTCTCTGAGCAGCTGTCAATCGCTCACAAACTCAGACCAAAAGGTCAAACTAGGCAGCGCTGATCAAATATGAATAAATATTCTGTTACGTTAATGCCTATTTCTCACCTCAGATGTTTTCAGAATCATCTCGTAGTGTACTGTTTAGCTGTAAAATGAGAAAGTTTGTGACCCGGCAGCCATGTTGAGATCAGGTGAGGAAATACCAAGCGCCGCCCACCAGCCGGAGCAAACTTTCTCATTTTACAGCTAAACAGTGCACTACAAGATTTTTCTGAAAACATTTTAGGCGAGAAATAGGTATTACAGTAACAGAATATTGATTCATATTTGATCAGCGCTGCTGATTTGACAGCTGCTCAGAGACGGCAGGCTCCAGTTCGGCACTGATTGCTTGTTTTCATCTGGTCTGTGAAATCTTGCAGATGCCATCAGAGGCACCGACTTTGACCAATCACAGGTCATTTCATTGAGAGAGAGTTCCTATTGGCTGTGCTACGGTCATGTGATCGATCAACTGATCGAAAGCCGCGGTCGGGAGGCTGAAGCAGGAAAAGCCAACACTAGGATCAGCAGGGACTGTTTGTAAGAATCAGAAATGCTTGTTAACAGCGACACCTGTGGCCGTTAAGTCAACGAAAGTCAGCGTCGGGCTCACGCTTGCTCGCTCTAAATAGACATGAACGAACATCGCTCAAAACAGTGAGGTGACACACGTCAGCTACAATACCACAATATCACTCTTTATTTTACCTGCTTGGCAGTAATGTTAGCTGACCAGACGAAGGTCTCTCCATGAATCAATGCTGATCCTAGTGTTGGCTTTTCCTGCCTTAGCGCAGGCTGAGGCAGCGGGGCTCCACAGCGAGTAATGTTACCGTCTCCGCCTGCAGCTGGAGAGAGCAGAGGAGACACCGGCACCCGGTCGGTAACGAGACGACAACGTTTCTCTCTGCGGAGCCCCGTCACTTCACAAGACACGGAAAACCTCTGTTGGTCTGGAGGAGCTGCAGCATTTATTTCTGCACAAACGTCCACTCTACATTCACT
>CAKALU010063241.1:6594-16868 GCA_916700995.1 Hozukius guyotensis | reverse complement strand
CCACAGCATAACACCTCAGCCATAATTCACCCTCCGCTGCACACACACACACACACACACACACACCCTCCCCCTTAATATATCACTCTCTTTCTCACCTTTCCTCTCTTACTTCATGTCTCACTCTCACTTTGCCTCTATCTACACTAGAACCCACACATGAAATTACTTAGTAGCTCTCTTCACTACTACTCACTAACTACTGGTTATAGTGGTGACAATTTTTTATCCACTTAGACATTGAGTTAATGGTAAAACCACTCCCACAGCAAGCACCACCGATCCTTTCATCTAGATGGTTATGGTAGCACAAAAGTAGCCAGCTTTTTAGCGTTATAGAGCCAACAAAAGACCAAGAATATTAAGACGCTTTTGATAAAGCGTCACAGGAATCTGCTGATTCCCTCTTCGCTGCTTGGGATCTTCTGGCACAAAATTTAAGGTTACAGAGTTGGCTGCACAGACAATGCAGGGAATTGGTTAACAATGGCCTGGCCAGATCTACAATCTTTTTCGTTGTAAGCAAAACCAATATGAAGACAAAATGTAAAGTATTTAATTTAACAACATCAGCAGATATACCACTGAGTCCTAAATAATTACATTTCTAATACAAAATCAGTTCTGATGCAAGATGGATGCAGAGATTTCTGCACTCGTACTGTATACTGTAGTGACACTGAAGCATTTCATTTTTAATAAAGCCGAGTAAAGCGTTTTTTTTTTTTTTCATTTCACTTCCTGGAAGTTTTTGTCAGTAAGCAATCTGTTGAACGTGTTATGGGGATGCACTGGGGAACATTCAGGTATTTGCTGATTAAACAACAAAATATATCTTTCTGCGCCGTAAGAAATGGATCACTAGAGGTCGAAAAAATAGTTTCAGACCCCTCAAGGTCGCAGCTCTCACAGATATATGTCTTCGGGTGTTGCTAATGGTCTGGTCTGATGTTGTGCACTTTAAATCGCTGGCTATTTCCTAAGCCTGTTACTGCTAAATGGAAAATGTGTGAGTTTAGATGTGTGTGTGTGTGTGTGTGTGTGTGACCTCTGCCTTTAATCCACTTTACCTTTCATTTCTTTTGTAGGCTCTCAAATGACCCAGGGGGCACCTGGACAGAATCCTCTCCCTAGATTTTCTCCTCTGCTACCTCGTCCTGTTTTTGTCACTTCTTCTCAAACAGAATTATTTTCCAGCTCCTTTGTCCATTCATTAAGCTGACTTGACTTGCCCTAAACAGCATGTGATTATCATAAAGTGGGCATGTCTGTAAAGGGGAGACTCCTGGGTACCCATAGAACAGAGGTCAAGGGACACCTTTTGAAAATGGCCATGCCAGTTTTTCCCCGCCAAAATTGTACGTAAGTTTGGAGCGTTATTTAGCCTCCTTTGCGTCAAGCTAGTATGACATGGTTGGTACCAATGGATTCCTTAGGTTTTCTAGTTTCACACGATGCCAGCATCTTTACTCTAGCTTTGAGCCCGCTACAATCTAAAAATCACAAATTGCGTTAATGCGTTAAAGAAATTAGTGGCGTTAAAATTATTTGGGTTAAAGCGTTATCATCGTGTTAACTTTGACAGCTCTACACTCCATTACATAGAGAGACTGATACTGATTTATGTCAGTTACTGACGGCGTCGATTTATACAGTGAAATTAGATCGGAGGTGGAGAAGGTGCGCGAAACTTGTTTCCCGATGAAGACGTCCTAACCTCCTCCGTGCGTCAGCGAACAGAATGAACGACATGTCACTTGTTTGAAAAACGCTCAATCTCCTTGTCACCACACATTTTGACGCCCTTCTGGTAAAACAGATGTATAGCATTCAGGAATGAACCCCTTTTAGCAAAAAATGTTTTGACATCAAAGTGAAAATGTATTCATGCTTGTTAGGAAATTCTCTTTTTATGTTCCCCATCCAGATGGTGAACTGTCCAGGGTGTATCCCGCCTTCGCCCAATTTCAGCTTGGATCGGCCCCAGCCCCCCCCTGCGACCCTGAATAGGATAAACGGTTCTGGATAATGAATGAAGGAATGAATCATGTTCCTCATCCAGAGGGAGGTCAGTGGTCAGAGGTCAGATTCAAATGAAGAGCAGGACTCAAAAAGCTGATAGTGATTCTGTGTCTTGTTCCAGCATTTTGACAAGCATTTAAAGCGCTTGACTGAAAAAACGCTGGTGATTTTCAATCAACACAACCCCCCTTTTAAGATTCATTATTATTTACATTGTGTTGTTTAAATTCCATAATTGTGCTGTAACTGTGCCTCGCAGCAATCAGTGGCTGTTTGGTTGCTGCTGAGAAGGTTTATAGGTTAATAAAGGCAAACTTGATTCGCTTGATTAGTTGATTTATAAAAAGCTATTAAATGCATGTTGACACTTTTATCCAAATTAACTCACAATGATTGCATATTGTTTTGTTTTGCTCATCATAGTGTTGGTGCTTTGCACTAGCCAGAGAATTACACAGGACTACTGAGTGCCAGCTTCAAAATTACATAAAAATAAATAACCCACGGTGACTGTAATTATCCTTTATTCATATCCATTCATAAGATTAAAAGATGGTGAGCCTTCTAAAAAAATAAATATTTTGTTTATGCCAAAAGAGGATGCTTACGTATTGGCCGAGTGTGCACATCCAAACTAAATGTATATACACTAAGCAAGGAGTTTAAACACTCAAGATATGATTGATTATTGAATTTATGCTATCTGTTTTAATCAACAGCCGGGCAGCAGCTCCAAACCTTTAACGCAAAGCACTAGGAATCATTTGCTAACAGCAATAAATGTACAGGGAATTATCCTTGTGACTTTGATGCATGTACACACTGACAACTCCCTCATTGACCAAGAGTGAGTACACTATGGGATACATATTAGCCAGAATTTAAATTCACTGCAAGAGGACAGGACATTATAAATACCATCCAACAAGCACTATATAACGTTTATAGTCAATTCTGGCACAGTGGCATGCAAAAGACTGAAGCTACAGTATATAAGGGATAGAGAAACACTAGAAATGTATTAAAGCTACATGCAAAGATATAATTGCTCTGTGTTAGATTGAATTAATTTTGATCAGTTGCATTTGCTCCTGAGGCTTGAAGTAGTTTCAAGACTCATCTTGACGTTATGAATAGTGTGTCATAGTGCAAGCAGTAACAGGAAATGAACTCAAAAGAAATGGCAGTAGCAGTTGTATTATTAACCCAAGGAGAAGAGGGATTTGGTGTCACAAAAAACCTGCTTATCATTTTCTTTTTATTATTCTCTGACAAAATTTGATATTTCCTCTGTGCTGACTCAGACACTAATGATTGCTTTAAGTGCATATAGTTCAAAGAAGCCAGCAAAAGCAGAAAATAGGAGTCTTATCAGCACTGGTGATAATCTGATATGTTTTCTTAAATGGTTTCCTTTTTCCCTAACTTTACATTTTATGCAGCATGTCATATTAAAGGAGCTTTGCTATCTCAGCTTGTACAAGTCACTTTTCTTCCCTAATGTGTGACAGTATCAGCTCTTTATACTGTACAAACACACATTTTTGTCACTTCTGAGGTCGTTGTGTTGACTCATATTAATTTGCTATAGACTTACCCTTATGAAGGACGGAACCTGCCAAAATAAAAAATAAAAAAATAAATAAATGACTCGATAAATATGTCATTAAATGTCGCAAAAATAATATTAAAAATAAATGTAACCAATTGATGTAATCAATTGATAAAATGAAATGAAATTGATATTTCTGTTATAATATGCTTCTTTATTTATCTATCTTTGTAACAATTCCCTTATTTATTTACTCTTCTGTTTAATTTTCCCTTTTATTTATTTGTGTATTTCCATCCATCATCCATCATCTGCAACCGCTTATCCCGTTAGGGGTCGCGGAGGGGCTGGGGCTGATCCCAGCTGACATTGGGCGAAGGCGGGGTACACTCTGGACAGGTCGCCAGCCTATTGCAGGGCTGACGCACAGAGACAGAAGACCATTCACGCTCACATTCACACCTACCGGCAATTTAGAGTCAATAATTAACCTAACCTGCATGTCTTTGGACTGTGGGAGGAAACCGGAGTACCCGGAGAAAACCCACGCTAACACGGGGAGAACATGCAAACTCCACACAGAAGGGCCCCAAGCCAGATTCAAACCTGCGACCCTCTTGCTTTGATGCGCCAGTGCTAACCACTGCACCACCATGCAGCCCCCTTATTTGTGTATTTATTTTTATTAATTTAATTTGCATTAATTTATTTATTTATTCTTGCATTTAGTCTTGAATTTATTTTATATTTATTTTTAAATATATGTATTCATTTATGTATTTATGCATTCATTTATTTATTTATTTATGTAGGATTTTCCCTTTTCTCCCCTTATTTCCCCAAACTTTTTTATTTCTGCATTCTTTTCTTTATACATTTCATTACATATTTCTTTTTACATTTTTTTATGCATTTGTGCCTCATTATGCAAACGAGGGGGCTGTCAGCCTTTTATAATTTGGGTAGGTTCTGCTTTCCATATACCCTGGCCTAGCCTCACCTATTAATTGAAGCCCCGCTAAGTCCCGCCCCATTTCACTCTGTGCTCCAATAAGAGCTGAGCAAGCTTAGAACCCTGCAGAACCCCGGTCAACTTCCCTTTCCTGTTATACCTAGATATGCTACGTCTGTTCAAAGGTAACATAAGTAAGTCGCATTACATTGGTGTCACAATCTTTACAGACACATTACATTGTGTATAGTCACATGTAAAGTTAACTAATGCTAGTAAAATGCTGACTAACTAGCTAGCTAACATCAAGAGATGTTAGTTTAATGTCAGAACGCCAACGTCAGCCAGGTTTTCTTCCTTCTTATTTCTGTTATAATGTTTAAGAAATTTGGAAAAGGACAGATAGATGGGTTGCTGACATATTTTTAAGGTGACATTAATCATCATTAGCCAGAAAAGATCAAGGCTAACGTTCCTTTGTTGATATAATCTCTGTAATGATATGTGCCGCCCTTTTGCAAACGGGAAAAATGACCTGAGTAAAAGTTATCATTGTGTATATATCCTTCCATCGCATGCTGTAGTCCTTCTCGATCTAATACACACTGCGGCACCCGGCTAAACAGAACCGGCATGGCCATGTTTCTTTTTGTCAAGCTTGTCCGACCTAGCAACAGTAACTAAGAGGTCTAAATGACTAACCTTGAGGACTAGCTTTTGTCCCCGGGTGCGGTAGAGAACTGTGAAGTCGGAGGAACTATATTGGGATCTTAATCGACGATATCGTGTAACTGACAGTCGGAGCATTTCTACAGCTTGTATGGGTCTGGAATTCTTTTGAAATCAGTGCAAAAGATTAACAAATGTGTTTGAAAATATCTGCTTTTTGAAATAAAAGGTCAAAGTTACAAGCCTGCGAACATAAAAACACATGGTGAGAAGTAAAATACTAAATAACTTCTGTGCATTTTGGTAAGAAACATCCAATTAGGGCCTCTAGGTGGCCTTGCTGCCCCCTGGTGGCCATCAGGATTCAGGCCTCTCTCCTCTCACCTGCCTCCCTCCTTCACCTCCTCCACACCTCATGTCCTCCTCCTCTTTAATATTCAAGTGCAGTGACATCATGTAGGCTCTCCTTTAAAAAATTGTCCCTCTCTGTCTTTTAAATGTGATGTGCTCTACCACCTCCATCGACAAGAATAGCTTCATGACCTTCAGAAACCTGCATCCAATTGATTGATGTCCGCTTATCTCAAACTATGATGAAGCACTTCCTCGAACCACAGTCCCGCGTATTCACAAAAACTGTAACACTCATTCATTCCCAAACTTGAACCCAACTGAAGCCACAAAATAGCAAACTAACCCACATGGGGGAAGGAGGAGAGAGTTGCAGGTAAATGGTTACAAGTTTGAGAACGGAAACAGTTAGTGTGTGTTCATCAATTTTACATTGAAGCACTGAAGCATCCCTAAGCCTAGCACTGAGTACAACCTGCTAATTACACTGTCATTTGATCTAAATAGGAGTGTTAACTAATTATAGGACAGAGAATACAAATGTAAATGTAAAATGCTTCTCTTTCAAATGTGAAGGATATTTTTTTGATCATCAAATCATCATCAAATATCCTCTAAAGTCCTGACAAAGATGCAGTAAGTAGATATTATAAGTACAAACACATAGCGCCTCTTCAAGGACAGAGAGATGTGTGTGTGTGCATGTGTTCATGTGTGTGCATGTATGTGGGGTCACGTAGGCGCGTGTCAAACTCTGCGACTGGTTCATTAAATGGCACACAGATCAATTCTTAATCTGCTTTGTATCTGTCCTGACACATGCAGAAACACACAACCTAAATCTCCCTCAAACACTCAAACACACACACACACACACACACCCTCATCACTTCAGAGCGTTTTTGTCTTCCTCTTTGTCAAATTCAATTACTGACGACATCACTAAAGGATTCTCCACACTAACCAATTACCGCTCAAATCCCCTCGGTGTCTCTGTGAGATGATCTGTCTGTGTGTCTCTGTGTGAACAATAATATGAAACCAGTATGACAGAAAGTCTCCGTATGTCCAGTATGGAGGAGAAACAGGAAAAAAGTATGTATTGGTTTTTGGTTTATGCAGTTACAGGACGGCAATGGCCATAAATGCATTTTGGCCGTCGCCATCTTGGTTTTTTGCAACTAGAAGTGACACGAGAGGGTGGAGCTAAGTACAACCGAACACTGAATAACCAACCAAAATGTTACAATTAACTTTCATGAACTGAAAACACACCGTGAAAGGGTTAAAGTTGTAAGACAAAAACACGGACAACTCCCAGACCGGACAACGTCGTGGTAGCGACCTGTCAATCACAAGGTAGCCACGCCCCTAAAACATTCCCTGCTTTATGGTCTATTTAACTCTAAATGGGACCATAATTTAATAATTGAACATCATGCTGTGTTGAAGAAGACTTGAAACTAGCGATTGAGACCATAAACTCATGTTTACAATGTGGTAAATGCCGTAGAAAAAAACATATTCACTTTTAAAGGTACTAAATGCGAGATTGGGAGCATTTATATTGCCTCCACACGGCTCTCAACATGGTGATGGGCTAGAGCCAGCGCTAACAGCAAAAACAATGACAACACTAATGACAGAGCTAACAGTGTTAACCTGAGGGGGAAACGGAGGGTTGGTGCTATGTTTCTGGGACGGCGTTATCAGCTGTAACCGCCGTATGAGAGCAGTGCAGAGTGGTGGCTGTGAGCTAGCCAGTGGGGCACAATCGCATGCACGAACTGGCACTAAAAGCATTTGCGGCCAGCCCGGCTATGTCAACAAAGCATGGAGAAGTTCAATAACAACACACACAGAGGGAGAGTGACTTCATTCTCTGCTCAGGTAGACATTACTCCTCTATATCTTTACATAAATAAACGTTACAAGAGAAAAAGGCCTTTAGAATGCGGACTAATCGATGTGTTTGGATAACACTGGCTCAGGTTCTTGGAGTGCAAACTTCCCCAAATCGAGCAGGGTAGAGCCGTTACCCTAAACTGGCTTAGCTAACCAGCTAACCCCGGCTTAGCCAACGGTCAATTGTTTCTGGTCAGGGATCTAGGTGTTAAGCCAGTGGGATATTGTCTTGTGTTTTCTTTTTCAAGTCATCAGCAACCCTCCTCTCAAAATCTCTATCCATTGATCTCTCTCTTTTTCCTCTCTCCTCTCTATCTACCTTCCTTTCCCTCCTCTGTTATCCTTCACTTTGTTCCCATTCATCTAAAGTCTTGTATCCTTTTGACTTCCTCTACTTTGCAGTTCTCTCATTTTATCTGCTCTCCTCTCCTCATCGATCCATTCGTCATCTTCTCACCACTCCTCATCCCACCTCCCCTCCTTGCTCTGTCAGAGAAAGGCTTGCGTGAGGTCAGGATAATGGTACTAATTTGTGTGTACGTGTGTGCTTGTCCCCTATCCGTCCCCTATACCGGCTCTGACACCGCTGACCTACACATACTGCTTTGTCAACAATAGCGGCGCATATACACATAACACGCATCACAAATGACGGCATCTCGGAGGACCTTAACAAGATAATTTACACTGATAGAGAAGAGGGAGTGAGGGAGGGCTGAAGAAGAGGGGAACGTTATTATCTATGTAGTGCATCACTGCTGCTTATGTTGTTGTCAGGGATAAATGGGCTAAACTGAACAACAAGAGCTGCATCAGTGAAATCTACAGCAGTGCACTACAGCCAGTGACAGGCTCAGCCAGTCATTCCATCCATACGTTCATTAGCAGGCAAGGCAAAAGCACTGTGCAATTCCCCCTGCAAACATTTATCCACCATGAGTAATTAAACAAAAGGTTGGTTAATGGAATGTGATGTGAAACCAAATGAGGACTCTAATCTTCCTCAGACTGCTGCTTGTAACTTGCTACAGAGAAACACATTTTCCCCTCAAGAGTTTATTCTTCATTCTTACGAGTTCAAGAATGAAGCCAAAGCGCTGCAGTTGTTTAACAAACTTGCGATAAAAACCTGGAATGTGACAGTTAAAACACATGTGCAGTCATTCCTTGATTCATCCATTCATTTCCCCTGCTGGCTGCTTAATGCTTTTCATTATCGCAGGGGCCTGGAACCTATAAAGGAATTGTAAAAGCTACTACAGAGGACGTATAAATTCAGTATTATGTTGCTCTGTGGAGGCTTCAAAGGCGATTGCACTGGTAGCACTTCAGAGGCTGCCATGTTCAATGACTGCAGTTCAAGATAAAGTATATCGTGGACAAAAAACAGATCTTCTTTTTTTAGTGCTGTCAAAGTTAATGCGATAAAATTGCTTAAAACAAATTTTTAGTGAGTGTCCTCAGTATAAAATATGTTAAAATTCACCTGCTCTGTGCTGCCGGAAAGGGGCCCAGTCAGGGTTAGCTGCGGGGGACCTCTCGTGTTTGCGTTATTGCACTTTACAGCTGTCATAGTGACTCACTGACAGCTACAGCTGGAGCTGTACCCCATGGGTGTCATTGTCAAACAGCTGTCTGTGTAAAAGCTTTCTCTGAGTGTGTGTGCGTGTGTGTGAGGAAACTCAAGAGAGGGCAATATCTGTCAGATCAGATGTCAACAAACAACAACTGTTTGCCAACACTCGATCATCACATAGACTCTTTCTACCACGCAAACACAAACAGCACAAAGGAGGACTTAAGGTTGCTAAACGGCTTATAGTGTCTCCTCTGTGCTGCGTTATACCGACGCTTAGTATCGGCATGCTGTCTGCTGTTGATTTGACTTTTTGACACTTTCCGTACATCATAATTCAAATATCAGCAGCAGAGATTCGGAAAGGTGTCTTCATTTGATGGATGCTGTAGTTCAAAGCACCTTCTTTTAGTTAGTGAGAAAGGCATGAGTAGCATTTCACCAATTCTTTCGGTTATTGCCTTGCTCTACCCAAAATGTACAGTGTATATATATCACTAATCAAAGTATTCCTATACAAACGGTTCATGTGATTACTACGAATGTCCAGCATCTATTTCAGCTCCAGTCTTTTCAAAAATAAACTTCCATATTCACAAAAACTTGATTAGGTTAAGGCAACAAAACTACTTTGTTACATTTAGGAAAGATCGACTTGGATAGGTTTAGGCAAGACAACTACCCATCCACCCAGAGTGTTTTAACAGGTGCTTTTAAATATTTAGCACATGGACCACAATTTGAAATGAACTATTGTATTCTCAGCAACCAAAGCCAAATCAGAAACGCCCAGTTATTCAAGTAAAATAGTGGACACCATCTGCATCTATCTGCATAATCCATACGGGGGTTCTGAGTCTTGCTACTGACTAAAATTGCAAAAAAATAAATAAATTGTGGGCCAATATTTGGTGTATTCATCTGTGTATTTCAAGTGTGCCTAGTGTCAGTTTCTACATAAATTTACATAAAAAAAAACAGGAATAAACCAATATACTGTTGCCTCTGAGCTGCTGAATAATTATCAGGCTACAAAACTACTTGGTTAGGTTTAGGAAAAGATTGTGGTTAAGTTACGCCACACTGGAAGTGGTGTAACTTAAATACGGTAGTTCCGTGACAAAAACGACTTAGTTAAGTTTAGGAAAAGATCGCAGAAGTGGCGTAATTTAAGTACGGACGTTCTGTGACAGCGGCTTCCTGGGGGAACGTTTTTTGACCCACCCATCCACCCCGACCTCCCCCCT
>CAKALU010063240.1:0-49993 GCA_916700995.1 Hozukius guyotensis | reverse complement strand
GCCCCCATCCAAATGAAGACAGAGCGGATAATTGGCCCGTGTTGACCGCGTTAATAACAGTGAAACATATCTCACCCTCTCAGTGCATCCCACCCCCCGTCCCCGCAAATGTCACATTCCAAGAAATGAGTTTTTAATGGGCTGCATCGGCTGCCACGCGACGGCGAACGAAATGCCTCGATATTTTAACGCCCGTCACCTTTTTTTCCGCCGTTAGTCAGCGTGCAGGATTAGGCAGCGAGTGGCCTCTGACAGTGTGATGTAGTAGACATAAGGGAAGTGAAAGAGCTGTCTTAATTAGAAAGGAGGAGGCGTCCTATCTATAAGCTCCCTGGAGGGTTAGTGTGGTGATGTTGCAGTTGATTTGTCAGTGATTAAGGCATATCTAATCACTTGGCCCTTGTGTCTCAGATAACTCACTAAATATACAGTATACATTACTCGAGCAGTACAGTACCAAGATGTAGATAAAACACATGACCTCCAGTCTGGGGTCATCTAAAGGTCAACATCCATCAGTTTAAAGAAACAAGGTCACACAATGTTGTTGATATGAAGCACTACAGGGGACGAGGTTTCAGTTTACTTTGAATGATAAAAATGTTTTGGAAACACGTGATGCAGAGAAGAGGGAAAAGTCAGAGGTCTGTAAGATGGCCTTTAGGCGGCCTTTGCTCGGTGGACTCAAACAGGGAGACACAACCATCTGTGAGGGGAGGACAGTTCATAACCTCATTGACATTATGCTGCTGCCTGTCTAATGGTCCTCTACGTTTATGACGGCATAGCCTGATGTCCTTTAGGCTCCAGAGACCCACTACAGCCTTCAAATGGAGACCTCGTTTCTAAAAAATACAATGAAAATCTATTTTGTATCACATCTTTTACAAAGCTCTGTGTGAGCACTTTCTTCATTTACAGCACTGTTCAAGCTGTTCTCATAAAGAGTAGAGTATAAAATGCGACAAAACGGCGGGTCAAACAACACTTTCGCCGGGAGACCGGTGTTCGTACCCTGTGTGAAACCCAGCCCATTCGCACGAAAAGGCGTATAAATTCCACGATAATGCGCAAGGCGTTTAGCATGCAATAAGTACACCTTTCTTGATTTCCATATGTCATTTGTACACCATGTATCCTGTACTGATGTAATGCAAACGCATCCACGAGTAAATGCTACGGTAAGAGTTAGTGACGTAGTATAATAAGCGAGAAAGACCACTTATGGTGGGCGATTCAACAAATGCAGGGCTTTTAACCAGGAGACCCGTGTTTGAGACCGTTGTTTTGTAAGTTACATTAGTGACGTTTGTTACGTGTTTTTTATTGATGTTTGTGATGTGTTTTCTGTAGTTGTGTTACGTTGTTTCTGTACGTGTTTTACTCAGATTACGTACTTATTTTAAGCACAACCATGACGTTTTCCCTTACCCTGATCATGACACGCAGAATGTCTGTGTAATGTCATGGTATTTATACCCCTTCCCGTGAGACTGGGTTGAACGAGAAGTCAACGTCATTTCAGAAGTGAGAAGTCACTTCCGTTATGACACTTCTGGTGTTATTTCAAACCAAACCAGCATCTTTTCCTAAACCTAACTAAGTAGTTTTGTTGCCTAAACCTAATTAAGTTGTTTCCTGTGAAGACGGAAGTTTATTTTGAAAAGACTGGAGCGGAAATTGGCGCTTGCGTCACGTCATAGGAAAATAAGGAATAACTTTTCATAAGATATTATACGAACCGTCGTATGAAGATACGTTGTACTGTTTGAGTATTTGACACTGTTGAGAAACTTTTCTACCTCACTGTATTATCATGTGTTGCTTATTAGGGTTCAAGCCCCGAAGGGGCAGAACCCTTCTATGTTTGTGCCGATTTATTATTATTCGTTGTCTGCCGCAGCGGCGCAATTTGCTGTGAGCTGGAATGAGCTAGAAACATGAAACTTGGCCCAGCTTCTCAGGAAATATGACCCCAATCGGCCACATGGTGGCGCTGTAATTAACGCCCAAACACGCAATTTTGGAAAGGCCACGCCCCTCACACCGTAAGTACGATTGACTTGAAATTTGACACACGTCCAGCTCCATGTGCTCTACAAAAAAGCCTCTTGGACCACTAAAGTCCGCCTAACTAGATTTTCCGCCATTTTGAATATTTTGAAAAACACATTTTTGACATCTCCTCCTAAATCGTAGGTCCGATTGGTACCAAATTTTCTGTGGATCATAATTGGATGAAGCTCATCTAAAGCTTGCTGATATCTTGTTTTGAAGATAATGATCAACAAACTTTTCAACAGGCGGGGTTTAACAGGAAAATGGCCATAATTCATTGACCATTAGTCTAATCATTGTAAATCTTGGTAGATATCTTCAGAACGTGATTGGGAATAGGCATATCAAAGCATTTTCCACTCGACCCATAGAGGGCTCCACAAATACCAAAAACTTGTACCTCAACATCCGGTGGACAGAATTTCATCAAATTTGGTGCACATGCTCTGGGGGCAAGTATTAACCAAGATCTGAAGTGTCATATTGATCCGTGCATGTGGGCGTGGCCTATGTAGCATTATATGCTAAATTATGCCTTTGCTCAATTTGCTATGAGCTGGAACGAGCTAGAGACATGAAACTTGGTACCATAACTGTACGTTATGGGTTGTAATGGTCCTTTAAAGGATAAAAAAACCTTCCAGTCCCATGATAGGAGCTGCAATCAGTTTTTGGCAGGTGAAAACTGTATTTTATGGGTTGTAATGGTCCTTTAAAGGAATTTCAGCAGGTAAAAAGGAATGAGTGGGCTATAATCTGTCAGTTATAATCCTCATGAATGAAAAAAAACCTTTCTGAGACAGAAAAAACATTTCAGTCACCAGGTAGGAGCTGCAATCAGTTTTTGGCAGGTGAAAACTATGAGTAGTAATGGTCCTTTAAAGGAATTTAAGCAGTTAAAAAGGACTGACTGGGCTATAATCTGTCAGATATAATCCTCATGAATGAAATCAAACCTTTCTGAGACAGAAAAAACACCTCAGTCACCAGGTAGGAGCTGCAATCAGTTTTTGGCAGGTGAAAATTGTATTTTATGGGTTGTAATGGTCCTTTAAAGGAATTTCAGCAGGTAAAAAGGACTGAGTGGGCTATAATCTGTCAGATATAATCCTCATAATTGATATCAAACCATTCTGAGGCAGAAAAAACATTTCAGTCACAAGGTAGGAATTTTTTGAATAACACATTTTTGATTTCTCCTCCTAAACCACAAATCCGATTTCTATCAAATTTTCTGTGGATCATTATTGGACCAAGCTTTTTAACAGTTGCAGAAAGCTTGTTGCAAGCTTGTTGCAAGCTTGAACCCGCGAACTGCCGCTTGCGGCTGTAATATTATGGTTTATTATTGCATTATTTTTCTTCTGTGTGTGTATGCATTTATGTTTGGATCATGGCTTTGTAACAGTTTGCGGCTTACACACAATATATGAATATTTCCCAAACTCTATCCATCAGTGATGGTGATAAATTGCTCTGGAAACACTGCAGTGTGACCGGGATTAACATCATGGAAATGCTTTCACAATAATAACACATTGCATTCAATGTTTTGTGTGTTTGAGTGGGTGTGTAGCTGACCCCCCGTGCTTTGTGCAGGATGACATCATGTCGCCGCGGAGACTCACCCTGTCTGATGCCAAGCATTACCTTCTCCCTTCCCCTCAAATACACACACAAGCAACAATGAAGGCAAAAGCACTACTTGTAGTATGGAGATACTGTGCCTCTCACTCGTATATAAGGCACATGGTGTCACAGCATTCGACCAAATGTTCTGATTGCTTTGGGCCTGAATCCAGCGGGAGACCGTGTATGCTGACCAACATGCACACATAGACACACTGTAGTGCTCCAGTCGGTTGGCTCTGGTGCTCATCCACATAGCACAACACACAGAGACTTTGGTGTGATTGAAGCAGATGGACCAGTAAGCATACGGCCAGGTCAGCCTTTATGCCAAGTTACACTAACCAACGTCCCATATCCAGCTCCATGCTTAACACACAGACATGAGTGGTATCAGTCATCTAATATCACTCAAAAGAAAGCGAACTAACATTTGTACAAAAAGGTCAAACTGTTCCTTTAGCTTGCATTAAGATGCATTAAAGGGTTCTGTATTAGTTAGCAGTAATTTTCACCCATTTCGAATGTTATCAGCCCATTAAATTTTTATTCCGTTTTCAGTTGTTATCCATAGACTGTATATAAGAAGTGGACGTAGTCACAGTGTCACAAAGTTACACCACATCCAGAGTTATTTTAAACCAAACCACAATATTTTCCTAAACCTAACTTAGTAGTTTTTGTCACGTAACTTCCGTACTTAAGTTATGCCACTTCCGGTGTTATTTTAACCCGAACCACTATCTTTTCCTAAACCTAACCAAGTTGTTTCCTGGGAAGACGGAAGTTTATTTTGAAAAGACTGGAGCAGAAAGTGACAAATGCCTCACGTGTTGCTGGACATTTGTAGGAAAACGCACGAAAAATGAGGAATAACTTTTCATAAGATATCATACAAACCGTTGTTTGAGGATACGTTGAGTAAATCACTATTCATGAACACACAGAATAGTTGTTCTGCAGGTTTTAGATTATTAAAATAACATTTACATACAATAACAAAATTACATTTGTATGCTCTCTTTTGAGTTGATGCAAGACTATATCAAGAGAACAAGTTATGCCATTGTTAAAGGGAACTGAGTAAATTTGTCAATACCTATACTATTACCCGTAGAGGCCTGCTCTCTGCCTGGTCCCACTTTGTAACTAGGCTATAATGTGGCAATGGCTGTGAATGAGGTTAAAAATATCTGACTCAATCTGGGTCAAAACAGTCGTTTTAGGGATGGATCCAAAACTGCTCGTGTTCCACCACCAAGTGTGCACCTTCAGAAGTCCAAATCACTTCCTGTCCTCACAAAGACACACTCGCTCCTCCTGTTTGACTCAAAGTTATGGGCTCGTCTTACTGTGATAAAAATAAAATGACACAAAGGAGCTGCGTACAGTACAGAGAAGAGATGAGACATCTGAACTTTCTCAGGATTTCTTTCTTTTTTAGACTGTTTCGCTTCAGTTCCTGTGTGAGTTTGTGTGTGTCTCCCATAGCCTGAATGAAATGTTTGCAGTGAAAACTATTGGGAGTGAAGAGGTGTTAAGAGTTTCTCATCAAACTAAATCTCTGACTCATCCTCATATAGCGTTTTTCTAAAATTCAGATCATGGCAAAATTGTTCTAGCACATTACTTTTTGATGCCAACCTCTGGCCCATGCATCATTCCTCCTGGTGCTTAAAATACAGTTTAGATGATGATATCCACCTCCTTAAAGGAATACTTCACATTTTGGGAAATATGCTTATTCACCTTGTTTGATTAGGCTGTCAGTGTATGCCATCAGCTGTGACTCATTTTGTTGATTATTTGGTGTGTGTGCTGAAACAATGACAAGAAATCAGTATCATTCCCAAACGTAAGATAGTAGTTGCAAAGGCTTGCGTTTATTTAGCCTGGTGAGGGTTTAGAGAGATTCCCCTAGGGCCGTGGACCAGCAACAAACTGCAGTGACAGCACAGACATGTCCACTAAGGCATTAAATACACAGGACAGAGGGAACTGCTCATAGGACAGCGATGATCTGGTGAACACAGAAGTGCATACTTGCCAACCTTGAAACAAAAATCAAAAATATCGAGGATTTCAAAACCAAAAGTGGGGGGTCTGGGGGTTCCTCCCCCAGGAAAATTAGAGTTTCAGAGACTTCTGTTCTCATTTTGGTGACTTTAAAAGAATGAAAATAACAAAATAATAAGTACAGTGCAACAGCACTTTTTGTTAAATAGGTCTACATTTAATTTTACTTTTAATTGTCAGGAAAGAAAACCGATTAATTCGCCCCCTCTGGCGTGAACTTGTGTGAATCTCTAATAGTCATCAGTTTTCATTCATTCATATTTTTGCTTCTGCTTGAGTATTTCTTTCTCTTAGTAGTCCATAAGACACAATGCAACAACGGCAGCACTGCGCTCTGAAACCCTTTATTTCCAATGGCTTGCGCCACGCCACGACGGCTTTGCTGTGATGTGTAGCGAGCAGATCTCCTCCGCCGGCAAAGGACATTTAGTGTAGCTCTATTGCCGTCCGGGTGGAAACAGTAGGGATTATACACGCTGTACAGTGCGAGAAACAGGTTGAGATAACGAAAATGAAAAAAGGTGTTAAAAAATGCCATAAATCGGGAGAAATGCGGGAGAATTGTGATCCTGGGAGGAAACCGGGAGAGGGCAATGAAAAATGTGAGTCTCCCGGGAAAATCGGGAGGGTTGACAAGTATGCAGAAGAGCCACGGTTAGGAAAAAAGTCGTAATTAGAGATGTCCCGAGCCGATTCTAAGGATCACTATCAGGGCCAATCATATTTGAATGGTTTGGTAGCAGCTAAAATAAAGCTGATCAAAATCCTTTCTTTACTGTACTCTACTGTTCTGTCCACCTCCTGCTAGTCGGGCTCTACAGCGCAGCATTTGGCTGCATATCCAGGTGAAAATCAAAGTGTGTGAAAGCGAAAAATGTTTTGGCTGCGCTGAGGTTGGCAAAATGCACATCGTCATTAAACTCAGATGCTACTTGTCATTAGCAAAGAGTGTGCAACATATTCAGGTAGTCACTCTTACCCTTTATCCTCCAAAAATTGCCAACTTGCTGTTGGTGACGTCACATTCCCATTCCCTATAAAACAGGGCCAATATTAATGTTATCAATTACACCTGTGTTTACCCTGCAATGACATGTCAAGATGGCTGCTGTGAAAAGGGCCTATTGATTCTGTGAGTAACTTGATGACAGACCAAACATGTCTGTGTCGGGTTTGTTGGCTCGCAGCGAGCTGGTGTCTGTACTCAGCCAAAGATAGTTTGTGATGGAAGAGTCTCCACTCTGTAACGCCATAGATTGGATTCTCTTTTTCAAACCCCTGAATCACTAGTTTCCTGGCTGAGGCCGGCTGCTTCACACTCTGCCCACACGGAGCCCATATTGCTCGTTGACGACAAGTTTTTTTTGGCAGTGCACATGGCCAGAACGGGTCAATATTTTGTGGAAGCTGCTCCAGCACCAGAACTTGGTCCATCACACAGGGCAACAGTTGTCTGGTTCATTCCACGAGGCCTTGGTCATGATGTTTGATGTGCACACAGAAGCAAAGCTCTGCAGCTCCATGATCATCCTGTGATTCCCGACTTTGCTCTGACACTTCATAAATACAGCAGCCAGCACAGCACGTTATCTACAGAGGACCATTCTGCAGCAATATGCTCACACACA
Organism: Hozukius guyotensis; assembly: GCA_916700995.1. Lineage (NCBI taxonomy): Eukaryota > Metazoa > Chordata > Actinopteri > Perciformes > Sebastidae > Hozukius > Hozukius guyotensis. The sequence continues at coordinate 42,602 of CAKALU010063240.1, read as the reverse complement.
CACACACACACAACGAGCACACACACGAGTAGTGAGCATGCTGTAATGAATACTGTTTTCATTTGAGTTATTGTGTTGGACATAGAGGATTAAGATACAAAAAATGTATTGAAGTATCTAACATAGATATATAGTGTTTATTCTATCTCTTAAATAAACCAAGGTATTAACCAGCCACACACACAGCCGACAAAGGTAACAACAAAATAAACTCATAAAGGTGTGCTGACTTGACTATGACTTGCCCCTAAACTGCATGTGATTATCATAAAGTGGGCATGTCTGTAAAGGGGGAGACTCGTTAGTACCCATAGAACCCATTTTCATTCACATATCTTGAGGTCAGAGGTCAAGGGACCCCTTTGAAAATGGCCATGACAGTTTTTCCTCGCCAAAATTAAGAGCAAGTTTGGAGCGTTATTTAGCCTCTTTTGCGACAAGCTAGTATGACACGGTTGGTACCAATGGATTCCTTAGGTGTTGTAGTTTCATATGATGTCTTCACTCTAGCTTTAAAACAACCTCCGAAAGATCGAATGGGGGCATGTCGGATTTTTAAGAGGTTAATTAAAAATCGCAAGTTGCGTTAATGCGTAAAAGAAATTAGTGGCATCAAAATGAATTTGCGCAAACGCGTTACTGTTACTGTCGTGTGATTTTGAAATGTCAAGTTAGCCTTTTTAAAAAGTTAAGTCTTCAATAGAAACAAATGGTGTTTGAGCCGAGTGCCACAGACTCAGGGATTTGTTGATAATAAGAAAAATGTAGAATATAGATGACACTAGACTTCTTCTATAAATACAAACTGCAAACTGAAAGTTGCAGTATACATCATATGATTACACCCTTAGCTCCTACTGAAATACGAGTATGTGTGTAGCCTATGTGTATTTTGAGCGTGTGTGTGTAGCATGTGTGCGTGTTTGCTTGAGGTAACATTCGGATGCTAAGTCGAGCATGGCGCGCTGAGTGACTTGAAAAGAAGGTAATCATGACAAACGGTGCCGTTCAACCGCTGTGGCTGCTTATGGGTCAGTCATGCAGAGAGGAAGAGAGACGTATGACTTTTAGCGGAGAAGACGCGTTTTACCTTCTTCAGATAAAAATCTGCCATGGAGCATTCAGAACTGCTCGACTTACAGTAGCATTAATGTGGTGATTTTAAGATTTCAGTCCATTCATCAACCTGTAATGTCTAAAGCTATATGTTCCTTCAGTCTCATCTCTGAGTTTATCTCACTCCTGTCCTGCCTCTTTCCCCTCCGTCACTCTTTTCCAATCATCGTGAAAAGAGCAGAGAACTGCAGGATCACATCTAGCCTGTGGCGTTTGTCACACTTCATCCCCGTGCTCTTCCTCAGTCCCGTGTGTCCTCCTGTCATGCTCTTGTCGTAGCTGTCAGGTGAGGCAGAAATGCTATAAAAGTAATCTTTAAAACGAATCAGATGCGTCTTGAGGCCGGAGTTGTGGAGAGCTGACGTTTTCATCACCGCTAATACGAGCTCTTCTTTTAGCGGTTCTGTCCCGGACGGGGCTGCTACGCTCTTCTCATGCAATCACACTCTGAGGTCACTGATTGGTACGTGAGTGGGACAGATTTAACGAGTGCCATAGCGTTTGTCTCAAGTTCAGGAGTGTTCAATGAAGATGCAGATGAGAGAAGATGTGTCATCTATGGCTTGCAGGACATAAAAAGATATAATGATGCCATGTGACCAGATATATGGGGCCCTATTTTCGACCAGCGCAAGCAGCGCTCAGACTGCTACATTGCTGACCTTGAAATTGACCTTGAAATTCCCTGAGGTATTTTTTGACTTCTTGAAATGGTTTTACAAGAGAAAAGACAAGGAGGAAGAGGAACTGGTTGGTTGGGAAAATCCATTTCTGGTTAATCGTCCCACCTCCTTTACTTTTTCGGAAGTCGTGTACACGATATGCTTGGCAATCAAGTGGTTAAATCGTTAACTCTAGAAGCCACAGAGGCTAACAATTTAGCAAGCTAGCAAGTGGGTAACATAATGCAAGAAATGCAGGTGGCGCCCACTCCACCAGGCGAGCCACAGCGGCGCCCCCTATCTAATAGTTTTAATGAGGAAAAATAATAGTGCTCACAAGTGTGAAGTTGAGTAGTGCTGCTAGATCTATGGTACCTAATGATCATTTCTGACAGCCCTTCATACACCTCTTCATACTAAATTTACTTGATTTAATTGACTACCTTAAAAACCACACTGATCTTTATTTTCTGTGAGATGGCATGCTTACTGAGTTTGTAATCAGCAGGTTTGAGATGGAAGTAACAATATGTGTACACACACATGGGTGGTTGATAAAAATAGCCACAGAACTACACACGGTGAATTTAACTGCTTCTTTTGTTAACCAGACATTTAAATTGACAAGCTTTGGGATTCTGCGACAGCTGGATTCCTGGTAAATCCCAGGCCTGGTTTCTATTTTTAAAGCGGAACCAAAAAAAAAGCAATGGTGTGTCATTATCACCGTGTCACTTAGCGCTGCTGCAACTCCAGAAAGTACATTCAGATGATAGCGTGCATGCAGTTTCTTGTTTGCTTTCTCTCTCTCACACACACACACTTCTCATTGGTGCCATTATGAAGGCAGATGCCATCATCCATTACATACTGCTGTTTTGCCTGAGGCTCCACAGACAGCGTTAGGGAGGGTGGGCTCCTACCTCCCATTAGCCCACCTCGACAGTTAGGATGGTAATCCCAGCCATATCAATCAAGCCTAATTGGTCGAAGGCTGCAGAAAGTGCTGCGTTAACGTGTTAACGGTTCCCCGGGGGAGGGGAGGAGAGTACTATAAAATGTAAACAGTGTGAGTAGGTGATGGGGTTCCCTCCTGGGTCATCTCCATCTTCCTGTTTTTACATCGAGGTTAGTGAAGGTTTCTAATAGTTCGTTTTTCACTGACACTTTACAGTGTATTTAACTTATTTGTAATGTAATAAAGGCCTAGAGGTCATCTTGCTGTGTTGCAGCCTGTTCTCATTCCTAGGGCGTTTACAGAGGCTTTGTCACGGCCATCGGCGTTCGGTACCGCTGCACACGGAACCCATTAACTACAATGTAAACCCATCCACGGCAACAATAAATGCTCCGAGAAAGTGCGTCGGGAGTGTGGTGACATAGTTTAAGAGCAAAATAGACACACTTGGCGGGCGGGAAGAGATGGGGATGGGTCCAACAAACACAAGGCTGTCATCCAGGAAACCGTTGTTCGTGTCCTGTGCGTCACGTTACAATCAGCTGTGTCCTGTGTTCACAACGTTCAGGGTCATTTTCACTGTACAAACGTTCTTTCCTAAACCTAACTATAGTGGTTTTGTTGCCTAAACCTAAAGTGACGTCAAGAGTAAGAATAGTGGTTTTGAAACCTTACACACTGAGTCCGATGCATTTTATTAGTCTATTTGTTGCGAAAATTCGCAATACGAGACAAAACTGAATGAATTACGTGGGTGCAATGAATAGCGCTAGTCCCAAACGGGGCTAATGAATGAATGACGTTAGCAAGAAACTTTCGTTTAGCTGCCTAGAGCACAATCAATACTGTCTAATCTTTCATACATCCTTTGTTTTGCGACCATCCCCGATTCCAAGCTGTTCTGCAATCACCTGCCACAATCTATCTTTAAATTCTGCATCTCTTTATTCTTTTATTTAATATTTCTCAAAGTCAAACAACCCTCTTTTGCCTCTTGACGGATGTGAAAAAACGCAGAAAATCTAACCCGTTACGAAAAACTTTAATGACAGACGAGTTTATCTATAAACATACGATAATTTCGGACTTGGTATGCAAAGACCTTTACCAGACTGTTTACAGGAATTTCAACTTTCTCAGCAATTAAAGAACAATACAATATGTTACTTCACACACTGAAGTTACAAGGTTTTTTATGCAACAGCAGCAAAATGATCTTTCATGCTCAATATTTCATGTTATACAACTCAATGTTTGATGACAAGTGCAGTGATCATACTTTAAGCCTCACGTCTCATCTGTCTCTTACTCACATGTACACAAAACACTGTGATTTTTCATACACACTGACACAAATGCACACTGAGGGGTGGAGTGATGAATAGGCTGATATAACGCTCACATTTACATATCGGCACACTGCACCGCATCGTATCGTTGTATTTGAGGCGGGAAGACATGGAGAGTAGAAATTCACAATTTCCTGTCACTTGTTTGTTATGAAATTTCTCCCGAAAAGCACAGGGAAGGATTTTTTTTTTACAGTTTGGGCTGTTTGTGTCACAAGAAAGACAAAAATCCCCACTGCAATGCTCAAACTGTTACCGCTGATGCACTTTGCCTCTCAAGCTGTATTTTATTGCTGTGGAAACTGTTCAAATATAATGTATATGAGGTGATGTTGTGTCAATATCACTCTAACAAAATTATCCATCAGTATTTGAAAAGGTGAAGGTAGACAATTTGACACCATGGTGGATTAAGGGGATGGATCAAAGTAAATTACAGCAATTTAAAGCAATCAATCAATATCAACTCTTCACACACTGATGATTTATAACACAGCTGTCTCAGCCCCATGATGTATCCCATGATGCATCATTCTCAGAGGGAATCTTGAGGCTCCACAATAATTCTTCTCAGCCAAGTTGCCATCTGATGCTGCCTCGTTTGGCAAGTGAACTCCTGGGATCTTTATTATGTGTCTATACTTAGATTGGAAGCTGTTCAGTGTGACACGTCAATGTATAACACCTCACTGTTGACTCAAAGTATGAGAGTGTGAAAGAAAAAGGACAGGGAGTGCTCCTTGTCTGTCAGTTTGATTGGTGTGTATGTTGTGTGTAAGACATTTTGCCTGTTTGCACGAAAAAGGCTTATGAATATCACGTTTACCATGCAATAGGTACACCCTTCTTGATTTCCGCGTGCCATGTATCCTGTACTGACTGCAATGTAAACGCATCCACGTATAAATGGCACAGTAAGAGTTAGCGACGTAGTATAAAAAGCGAGAAAAAACACTTATGTTGGGCAAGTGGGGAAGTGGATGGGTCCAACAAACACACAACTTTTAACCAGGAGACCGGTGTTCGAGACCATTGTTGACCGGCATTTGTAAGTTACGTTAGTGACGATTGTCACATTTTTTAGTGACGTTTGTGACGGGTTTTCAGTAGTTGTGTTACGTTGTTTCCGTATGTATTTTACTTAAGCTGGGCATACACTGTACAGTTTGTTGTTTGATTCCTACTCCTACTGTACGAGTAGATCGTTTGCGTTGTAAAGCCAAATCTCATGATTTTTTTGCTCACACTGTTCGGTCTGATCGTCAGCCACGACCTGAGTGCTCACACTGTACACATAAAATAGAAAAAAACACGACCCGTCGGCTCCTGCGGACAGTTTTGGCTGTTGACAGTTGTCAATAAAGATTTGTTTGAAAGCTCTGAGGCAGGTAAAGTTTGTTTGCTAGCAGAGGTCTATACGGGTCACAGCGCTAACAAGGTAGAAACGTGCTACCTTGATCATCTGTGTCATCCTGTCTGCTGAAACGTCTAAAAAAGGGGGGCGCCGGTGTATATGGACTCGTGGGTGGCGAGGAAAATGTGGACAGTATGGCTTGTAGAGCTTGGTTTTGTTGCCTGAATGTAACTGCGGACATTACCGTGGTTTAGTTGCCTGGCGTACAAATGACACGGTAAAAAGCTAAAATGCGTACTCATGACACGCGGAATGTTCGTGTAAAGTTGTGGTATTTATACGCCTTCTCGTGAGAACAGTTTGGACAAAGACACACAAATAAGGGAGGTGTTGGACTAAGAGGTTCTTCTCCTTTGCCCTTGGTCACACCGTTCCCACAGATGAAAGCATGCGACTAAAGAAGCATCTTAGCAAAGCGCCAATCAGTGAGTATAAGATGGCGGACAGGGAAAAGGGAGAAAATCAGGCAACGAGATGAAAGAGAGTTAAAATGATTGAAAGAGGTAGTGAAGGAAGACAGGAAGGATGATGGAAAGTAAAGAAACGGAGGAGAGAAGATCCAAGGCATGGCGGTTGGGACTTTGCAGTCGGCTTGACACCACGATTCCTTTGATATGTTACTGAGCCTTTGCTCTCCTGTCCTGAGACAATTCATCTCAATTTGCTTGGATGACAATGGTGGAGCAAGACTCCCAGTATCCTCCTCTCTCTCTCTCATTCTTCTTATCATGATCTTTTTTTTCCACACATCATTCTATTATTTGCCCACGCGGTGACTGTCACGCACACAGATATGCATAGATAAACATACATACAAACATAGTCATAAAGACTATATGTATGCATGCACACTGACACACACACCCATAAATTTATGCACATACACGTATATTGCCATGAATTAGTGAACATAAATAATGTAATTTTATATGATCATGTCACACTATTTATTAACTACTGTACTCTTGGTAATGATATTACCTTTTTAAGAGGAAAGGTCTAACCAGTGACAGGGGTCGCAAATTAGCCTTGGCTAGAAATCCGCCACTGTGGGTCGGGACGCCGTTAACCGCTCAGAGTACAACACAAAGCGACTTTTCCATTATACATTGCTGCGTACTGTTTGAACCCATGAAGTTCTACGCATTTACTATGACTGATGCCTCTGTTTTAAATTACTGGTACGGAGAGATTCATTAACTATCCATGAAAGTTGCAGAAAGAAAGGGGGAAAAAGGACATAAATGGAAAAAAAAAACATGTTTCCATGGAATGCGAGCAGAAAAAAATGTCAGCAAAGGATACATTTAAGAGTACGGCAAAAAAAAAATAACAACACAGGTGTGACAAAAATTTTAAGTGGAGATAAAGAAAAGATAAATAGGTTCGACACAACAAACATACTATTGAAAGGTACGCACGCACTGTTCAGTCATTAGTTTCTGCACAGAACTAAATGAATGTGTAGACTCACTGGTGAGACGTCCATTTACTAGAAGAATTATCTTTAAACGGCAATTTATAAAACTGACACATGGAGAAGAATAGAGAATTGTATATGGGTCCATTAGGCTTACAGGCTCTTAAAAAACAAAGGGAGATGTGATCAAACTAAAATATGTGGCTCAGGATGTCTGACGGATGATCACTGTTGTCCTCCGCCTGGCGAAAGCGCCTCTTTGTCTCCGTTTTCTCTCTTTCTCCGTCTCTGTTTCAATCTTTCATCTTGTTTTCTTCCTCTCTGCCAGTGTCAGTGTCTGTTTATCACTCTGTTCACTCACACGAGACGCTGCTCACTGCTCAGCCGACCAACTACGGCCACTGTCAACAATAAAACCCAAATTTAATAACCGCAATATCTCACAAGCCCACTGGGCCAGCTCACTGACTGCTCTCGTGTCATAAAAGTCTCACAAAGGAAAGTGGAGACAGTAAGTCTTTAATGTGTGCGTCTTAACAGCAATCATTAGCCGGAGTTCATCTTAGACACGGAAGAAAAATAGTTAAGTAGTGTGTATAGGCTATAAGAGACTATGGATTGATCATTGACCAAAATTAAAATTAATCAACGTTGAGTTTTCGTTTCACATGGGACACGAACAGCGGTCTCCTGGGCGAAGGTCCTGTGTTTGTTATGTACGAAACATTTAAAATTAAAATAAGTCAACGTTGATTTTGGTCTCACATCGGACACGAACAGCTCCTGGGTGAAAGTCTTGTGTTTGTTAAAAATGTTAATATTAAAATGAATGTGTTGGGAACATAACCTGCCTCTGAGTCACAACTCCCTCTGCCTTTTGTAACAACCAGTATTTACTGTTCGTACTGTTATTTGACACTTTGCCATTATTTGAATACTGGCTTTTGTTTAAGAGATTAACTTGTGGTTGTGCTGTTGAAGAAAAGCTAAGCTAAAAACCTAGACTAAAAGGAAAAATTTTTTTTTGTTTTGCAATATTAATTAGCACTTTACTGGGTGAAAGTCCTGTGTAAGTTTGTGTATGTACTTGCAAACCTGTCTCCTACAAAATTACACATTCTCACACAATTAAACTGCATTCTCAATAACGTTTCGAATAAAACATATTTTCTTCCGGATTGTGGTCATAGTTTTAAATACGTGGTTAACGTAAACTGAAACAAAACAAAAAAGTTTAGTATAACGTAATGATTTGGCTTAAAATAAGTATGTTTGTTACGTTATTTAAGTTACGGACGTAAATTAAAATAAATCATTTTGGTTTCAGACCGGACACGAACAGCGGTATCCTGGGTGTCCTGTGTTTGCCCACCCATCCACCCCCTACGCGGATGTCCGCAGACCGTGATAAGAAATGTGTTTGTGATACATCAAAAACAAACGTAATTGACAATGCTGTTTCGTTGTACGGAAACATCATTATTAGCAGACCAGGCTCGTACTTGTGTATTAGTTTTGTATAAATGCATGCTTGAACTGAGAGGGCCAGAGAAGACCCTCGGAGGACCTGACTGTGTTTAGTATTCAGCTTTCGCCCGTAAGCCCTCACTCTCCAAAGCAATTTCTCGAGCTTGAAACATCTTCAAGGTGTCATCCAGCTAATTTCCAGTGAAATTGAAGCTCTGACAACAGGCAGCATGTGTGAGCATGGATCAATAGCACGGCCTCTTCACCAGTCAGCGGGCCGGCTCAGTGAATTGGACTCTGTCACCAATGTCATTTTCTGTTAGCATAAATTGGCTGAATGGCATCAGATTACTTACAAGTCTATCACACAGTGATCCACCCACTGTGTGTATATACAGAGGAACACATGAACACACACTGGTGAACAGGCACATACACACACATGCACATCCACTCTCACATACAAGATTAACCTTCAGATGTGCTGCCTAAGCTGTTTACCTCGGTTACCTCACTTGTAACCTTTTCACAAGTATCCCTGGGTCTTTTTTCCCCCCACAATCCCTTGCAGCTTTTAGCTGTCAGCATGGAGGTTATTGGGACCTGGCTTTAATACTCAATGATGTCATTCTTCTCACTGGCCAGACCCGACAATGAGGGATATCTGACTATGGGCTGGATCGTTATTTTCAGTATTTCCAAATGTCAAAAAAGACATTAGTATTCATCGCGTCAATGCACACACACTGCAACATCGATTTCAACTCTTTGTGTGATCTTGTCATGCTGATTCTCATTAGACGTTTCAATCTTTGGAAAGAATTGAAAAGACCCAATCTGTACCAAAGAGTTATGTCTATGTTATGATCCGTCTAGATTATTCCACTGTGTAAATGAGATTATACCATATCAGTATGATAGGCAGCACCATTCCAAACTGCCAAAACTGTTCACCATAAAAGCAATGATTGCCAGAGTAAAACATTTAAAGAAAAGCATTTAAAAGAAAAAAGAAGCTTTGTTTTATCTTTCGTGCATCTTTTGAAAATAAACGCCGAAAGCACTACTTTATTCTGAAACCCACGTTATAGTGTTTGTTTACGTTAACTTGCCGGTAGCTTCTGCTAGCTAGCTGACAATCATTCAATAACCGATATGCGGTTTGGAGCACAGTATGCACATTTATCATTATATGTTAATCGTTTCCAGGAGTTGTAGCATGGTTGTGGTATCCAGTTGTTTCTGTATGGCGGAAACACTTAATTTATTGTTTTCATAATCAGCCCCTTAAATACTAGATGAGCCCCCAGTAAAAGGAGTAAAAGGCTTATCGGTGCACGAGTTACGGCCTCTGGTCATCTGCTTGTTGGAGCTTGGGAACAATCTTGTTCTCAAGCCCCTCGTTATTTCTCTATGTCTCCATTTCTTCCTCTCTCTTTATGTCTCTGTCCGGCATAAAGCTCTCCTCCACAGCCACCCAGGCACACACACACACACACTGGGAGAATAAAATACGAACAGCCCGGCCTTCATGCTGTGATCTATGTTAGCCTATCTATGAAGATCTATGAGGCCGCGAGCAGTCATAAAGACCTTTGAGAGATTGTGCGTGTGCCTTTGCTGACACAAACAAGGTTTTAAAGGCAGAGGGGTGAGGAGCAGTCCACAATATCTCTCTGCCACGCTGAAGGGCCTTTTAAACAATGGTGCAGATAGAAAGCGTTGATAACTGCATAATTAAATCTGTCAAGTTGGTAGGTTGTAACATGCATGCATGCAGCAAGCTACGGGCCATTTCATTTTTCTATTATGAAATCACAGGTAGATTATTCAGCGAGATGTCCTACATGATTCCATCATGTAGCTGGGAATTTACAGCAGTTCTGCTTTTGCTGAGACTTGAGTTTTAACAGGATATCAGTTCTGCTCGTTGAGTTTTTACAGGATGAATTATTCCAAATGGACATTTCTCTATTTTTTTCAATGGAGAATGCATATACGCAAAGGCATGTATGTAGGAAATGATACGTGGTAAAATGAAAGAATGGGTTTTACACCTTAATGAGAAGATGTAAAACCAAGCCCCCAGGTAGAGCGCCAGGCTTTGAAGCAAATTTTCGTAGTGGCCAAACGGCGGTACTACAGCTTCCGTGTCCGTCACCTGATGTCATTGGGCCCAAAAAGACCCATAGACTTACATTGAGAAAGAGATGCCTGTAAATCAGCGGATAATTTCTTTAAGGTAAATCAACTTCCCAGTACGAACACTTGACTAGCCCTTATTTAAATCATTTGGTCCTAAAAGTTGTCGAATCCAGAGTTATTTTCCTTCCTCCGTTTATGTGAATGAGACCCAATTTGGTGAGCATCTACAGGAGACTTGTTTGCATCCCACACATCCTTCTTTTCACTTTCACTCAGATTCTTCCCCACTGCTCACATTACACATCAGCTTCCCCTTCTCACCTCTCCTCTCTGCTCAGAGTATACCCTATTTCACACCCTGAAGAGCGAGTTGAGCTGCCATCTCGTCTGAACGGTGAGATACAATATGTTCTCACAAGCTGTTTTGCTTCTCACCTTTGGCTCGTACCTGCTTTGCTAACGTCGTCGGTCTTTCTATAACCAGCTCTGCCAGTCATCAAATATAAAAGAATATTTATTTCTGGAGAAAAGCAACTTGACCTGCTGTGAATGAAAATGTCTGAAGCTCAGTATATAAATGTATTTGTGAGGAAAAACCATCATCACACTTTTACACAAAGCTCAGAGCTTCAGAAAGTAAATTCAGGTGAAAAGAGATTTTTAATTAAAATTCATATCAACAGAAAAAACAACCTTCTACTACTTGAGTCACCCTTTAAGTAACTGCAGATCTCACTTGCTGCCCTTAGATTCCTCATCAAATTTCAGCCTATTTTTCACATTTTACTTTGAAATAAGAATAGGACAGGAATTTTGTAGTAGCAGCATTATCAGGATTCTGTGAATGTTTTATTGTTTTGAAATATAAAAAAAACATACCAATGCTCCTTCACCAATTTTAAAGCAGCAATAATAGATTTTTTTGGGCCGCAGCGAGGCAGGCTGTCAACACAATATTTACATATCATCACTTTATGAAATTAAACTGCCGAATCCGTTAGCAAACAGTTACTGCCAGATACAGAGCAACATTATCATTTATTGTGTTTGTGTCCACCTGATGAATGTAAGTCCAATATTCACTATCCTTTAAGCTCTGTTTTGGTCTCTACCAACTCCTGAGGGAAACATCTGGCTCTTTAGCTGCTAAATGCTCCACTATGTGGACCAGCTAGTTGCTGACTTTGTCCGCGGTTTGGTGCTGGGCACATAGTGTGCAGTGGGTTTGCAGAGGTTTTTATTTGATGAAAATGGTTGAGACTGAACCAAAACAGTAAAGTTGCAGGCCATAAAACCAAAACAATTAGCTGAAAGACATTAAAACTCACTGTAAAGCTGAGAGGAACCGCAGAGTTGGTGATAATTACGGGGCCTGCGGAGTAAGTGCAGTCGGACTCTCTCAACACCGCGGTTGTCTTTTCCTAAGTCCTTATAAATCCTCCTTCACATCTTTCCTTGACCGCAAGACGTTTCGCAACGAGGTCAAAGAAAAGTGGTTAGAAAAAGACATTAGGATGTCATTTTTTTACTTTTTCGACCGCAGCCAATGTCTGAATCATAGCTCTGAATGTCGTATGGAGCTCCTTTAAGTAGTTTTCTAAGTGACAGCTCTAACTGCATTTTAAATGTTTTCCTGTGTGATCAAATATTCCCTTAGACTGAATAGTATATCATAAGCAATTCATAATTTATTTATACCAAATTTACACCCTAAGATAAATACATTATATTCCCATTAACATTGGAACTACTTTGAGCAGTTTTGAAATAGCATTAAACAGGTGAGTGCAGAGAGTCATTCTTCATTAAGCAATGTCCACCTAGACTCTGTCTTGACCTCATTATCTAAACCTATAAATCTTTATAAAGATGGATGGACAGTGCCTGTACTTGAGATCAATAGACCACAATCCACTGCAGTGACCCTTGACATGGATGTCCAGAGTGCCTTCACACCTCCGGGCTAGTTCGTTTCAATTAAAGTAAATTATAAACCTAAATGAATACTTTCAATTTATCATCCAAGAAGACAGAAGACAGATCAGTTACATTACTGACTTGTGTGAGCTGGAAAATTAGACATTAAAACAGTATTTGATTTAGAGACTATATGAATATTATTGATGGGCAAAAGGGGGAAGCTTATGTCGTTTTGTTTTATTTCAAGCTCCCCTTGCAAGATTTATGTTTTAAAAAATATGATAGTTATATCAAAAACAATTACAACGAAAAGATGTGTTTAAAGTACACAATGGATCGCTTGGCAATATCACTAATTTATTCTTTCATTTAGTAGTTAAAAAACAGTGGACATCTAAAAAACACATTTTTCTTTCAACATGTAAATGTGTATGTAGAGTAAATCTAACAATTTTCCACTAAGGGCCAATTACCACATCTTTTTTACACTTGCTGTGCTTTTATGAATACAGTGAATTTTCCTCACTCTATTGGCAATGCTATAAGAACACCTCTCCAAAACATCAAAGATGATCAATATTAAGCAATGAGGTGAGAGGGCAAAGGGCACCAGATCAATAACGGTGTTCTCAATTACTTTCAAATACACCATATATCTGTGCTTTCATTAGTGGGGCTCTATTTAACGAAGCAATTGAGGCATTAAGGAGCCATAAGTCTGCCTTCTAGGTGCTTTCTGAGACAGAGTGGAGGAGATTTTCATGGAAAATCTGTTTGGCCTCGTTCATTACTGCAATTTCCCCTCTCCTCATTGGGGAAATAACACGAGACAGCAGTTGAGCGCTTACAAAGTAGGAGTGAAGGCTGTAGAGAATTGATTTGATGATGTTTGCATTGTGACTAGGTTGTTTACAAGCTGTTTGTTTTCACAGCGAGGAGGAGAGGAGTGATGTGTTGGGAGCTGGCAGTTGCGTCCTAAAAATGCCCATAAAACTGCATATAAAGGAGGAGAGGAGAAAGAAGGGAGAGAGGGAGGAAAAAGAAAAAATCTCAACAGCATGCTGAAACATTTTTTTTATTTTTAAATGTATGAATAAAACAAATTCTCAGGCTTTTATTAATAATCTATTAGACATTTATTCTTAGTGATTCATCATGAAAAGTCCAGTATAATTATTTTAATCTACAAAATGACTTCAGATAACCTTTAAAATTTCTGGGAGTACAAAAAGTATGCCTTTCAATGCATTTTTCTCTAGTGGAACTACAACATGAGAAAGGTGTTTTTTTAACTTGTAGCATGTATACAGCAGACCGGCACATAATCTTTAATGCAATTTGACGTATGTTTGGATTATAATTTTGACAAATTTGTATGCATTCATCTCTTGTTATACAAATCTTTGTTTTATACACATGTCTAATAATTATTTTGCGACCTTGCTTGAACCTGAGCGTTTGCGATACCTTAATAAATGAAGGTTGATCGCCGCCACGTCCCTTCTGTCTTCAACCGTCCAACACTGTGGCCGGATGTTGCTTATCCAGACATCTCTACATATTTGATAGAATCACATTCAGGCTAAGTGTTGTCTATAAATAACCAACGTGTTAATAGACAACTGTTTGATCTATAGGCTGAGATTTAGTTGGAGATGACGGTCTGATGCTGCTATAACGTTAATGTATGACTGTATTACTACAGCAGCCTCACACTCAAGCTTACGTTAGCTAGCCATGTTAGCCACTATCATCAGCATCATTTAGTGATTTATCACACTGACAGTGAATATTCACGTATCACATGTGCCTCAAATCTCAGTGTGAAAGCCTCGGTTAACCTGCTACACAACAGCTTTTCATCATTTTTTCTCCTGTGACGGCGAGTTTCTTTCCCCCAAAAAGGACGCAGGGTTATTACTATTACCGGTTTGTTTAAAGTAGAAGTTTGGAGACATGTTTCAACCTCTTTTTGTTTACTCTGTTACGTCTATGAGGGGCACGGGACATACCGTCAAATTCATCTTTAAGATCCTTCAGATCTCTTATTTTCTTTCGAGTCAGCTGGAATTGGAAACATATCAACTTTTGTTCGTTTGCAAGCTAGTTACATCTAAAAATATCAGACAGTTGTCATTTCAGCCAGCAAAATCACTAGAAACGAGAACCCTACATTTATCTGTGTCTGTCTGACTCCTCCGGAGGTCACTGGATTACCTCACTTTAGTACCTCCTCTGTGTACAAAAGGCTCCAGCCATCTTCTCCTGAGGGTCCGTTGATGTAACGGCGACATGCCAGACCAGTGGAGATATCGCCCTCGCCGAGAGGGATTATTTATCCCCTAGCCGTGACCTTTCAAATGTCAGGGTTCAAGGGTTAACGCCACATCATAAGTCAGTAGAGTCTGTGGTGCTGATAACACAGTCTGAGGGGAGAGGCAGAGACAGGAGAAACTGAAAGGGGTAAAGAGAGGTTATCAGGGTCAGGGGCTCTGCTATAACATCAACGGGCTACAGGGAGTATTGAAATAAAGGGAGATTAACATATCAGTTATTTGGAGAAATGGTCCTGTTTCATGTGCAGCACTAAAATATATGTGGTGGAGTGACGGGATATGATTTGGGGATTATGTGTTTTATTTTTTCATCCAGACCTGGATGGAAACGTACTGTATGTGGAGATACTTTTAAAGAGTTGCTTTACCCTACTTAGATGCCAGATATGCAGAGTTTCCACCCACAGAGTATTTAAATTCAATTCAGTGTACTTATCTCTGACTGATGACATTCCTTGACACTACTTGAACTATCCGTATACATTAGTCTCTCACATCTGCTCTCCCAAACAGATTAAAAACAAACACTGTGAATAAATTAAAGTAGGTCCATGTCTGTAAGGGCACTTTCACAAGCCAACACTTAGTGCGGTTTAATCGAACTCTGGTGTGGTTCGAACTCTGGTGTGATTCGTTTGGAGCATTTGTGAACACAGTAATTGTACTCTGGTGCGGACCAAAACAACCGGTCCAAGACCGCTTGAGAGAGGTCTTTTTTTGTTGTTGTTGTCAAACGCAGGCTACCCACGTACCTGTGTGGGCATTTGTTGAGATGGACACAGGTAAATGCTGAGTGATAAAGTACATACATTACAACATACATACATTTGTCATTATGTTCTTGTTCTTGTCAATACAGCATTTTTAATGATTATGATGTCAATTTACCATCTAAGTATTTGAAATAAATCAGCAGTAATTCAACATGAAAGTCATGACAGGAGTACCTGGGGCTTTTATTTCCTTGTTGACGGATAGTTTGTTTAAATATCACAACATAAATGTCCATTAAAATTTAACAGGAAACCTGTGTTTATCTGTCTTTTTGGAGTTGAAAAGCTCCACAATCACGTAGCTCGCTCGCTCGCTCGCCAGCCGGCCAGTGACGCTCACAGACCAGCTACAGAGCAGCAGAGTGGTGAGGGAAGAGGCGAGAGAGAGAGCCGCCTCTGATGGGGCAGAAAAATACCTTCTGAGACAACACGACCCTTATTAACATTACTCATAATATTTGTAGGGATATCAGTCCACTGTTTTGTTGCTGTAACTGAAAAAGCAGTTTGAGTAACGTGAATTTAGTCAAGCAATGTTTCGTTGAATGATCCTGTTTGTCTTACTTCACTATGAGCTGTTAGAATAAATAGTTTAAACCATGCAGTATCTTATAAGTAAAAAAACACAATATAAAACAAAAAAATGAAAGTTGTATTTTTCGATAATATTGCATTAGTGGTATGAGTTTGTTTTTTTGTCCAGTGCTTTAAGAGCTTGTTTAAAGGCTAAAGCCTGGTCTAGCATACTGCAAAATACATCGCTTTAACCGTTTCATACTGCATACTACTGAGGAACGCAGTATGCAGTCGTCAGTAGTATGTAGTAGGCGGTTTCGAATACAACTAGTGCCCCGAAACTCGCACTACTATCAAAACGTGTGTATGTCCATATGTCTGCTGTCAGTAATTTTAGGTAGGTGTACTTGTGGTATATAGTGTTGTCTCTGACACTGACAGGAGTTTATCTGGCGGGACTGTTGTCTGGGAGTCAGACGCCTCTGTTGACACCAGTTTTCAACACCTCGCTGTGATGGCCTAAGGCTACGGAGACATAGGGAGGGAGAGAAGACTGAGTAAATAGGCCCTACTGGAGACAAAAAAAAGGGAAAAAGAAAGGGATGATAAGTGATGAAAGAAAAGAAAATGACACACAGGAAGACAGAAAAGCAGACTCTTAATGTGGAGTCCCACTCGTCAGTCTCAGTGGGGAATCTGCTCAGAGTTTGTTGGTGGCTTGTTCACACTTATGTCAATATTTCGCCGTCTCCCGCTGTGTGTTACATGCAACAGCAAGATGGGGACAAACATGGAAACAATGAAATTCTGTGATATGATCTGTGCATCAGTGTTATAAGTAATATTGTGTCGGTTCCACAATGCCAAAAGACTTCCACTCACACATAAGATACAGACACAACAAAATTAAAAGAACACAGTCCACTCAATAGATACACCTCCTCTCACTTCCAGCATGCGTTCAGAAGGGATGGGGGATTGGGTTGCCGTGGTAACCGACAGGCAAGCGGCCAGACCGAGCCTTTAGGTGGACCTCGGCCGAAAAAGATGTATGGGTGTACTCCCCCGAGGCTCGGCTTCTCATGGCCAAAGCAAAGGCAATAAATCTTCATGTGTCCTTTCGAAACATGAAAAATCAATGAGATATATTGTCATCCCATGGTGCATGACTCAAAAGTGTATCTCAATTCTACTCTGAATCAATGCCAGAAGTGCATGTAGGACTGTAGAATAGAATAGAATAGAATAGGAAATGTCAATACAGAGCCTTAAAATGTAGATTTTTATTTAAATAAAAATGTTGCCTGACGCACCAGATGGTTGAATGCAGCAATTAAAAGAAACGGTTTCTGCCTTTGTCTGTAATTCAGGAGACAAATTGACAGATTTTTTCAGTGGGGTTTTACACAACGCTGCCTTCATACATGAGCAAACGGCACCTACAAGGGCTTGTGTGTTGTGTGATACTGTTAATAGGCTACCCCAGATGGTTCCTGTGACATTTACACAGGCATTTCTCTGGCTTTACTCAGAAGCAATTTAAGGACAGGTGCTTTTCTTTTCCCTCTCTCAGTTGTGAGAAAGTCTGTTATTTTAACCTTCCTTTTCTCTGGTTTCATACTTTTACCCAGGAAAGTAAGTTCCACTGTTAAAAAAGGTAACTTCTGTGTGTAACATTACTTTTAGTCTATGAACAAGCACATAATGTGTGAAGAAACTACTCAATTTTAGTGTTAAGAGTGTTCAGCCATGCTAGCAGCTTAGAGGGCATCGAGATCCGAGTCCACTTGATCCCAAAGTCCAGTTTTTTAGTCTGAACACTCTGTACCATACTCGGACACGGATCAACGAACCGGTCCACTTGAAAAGGTGGTCTTGGGTACGGTTCGCATCAGGTGTGAAAACCAACTGTATCAAAACACGAAAGTGGACTGCTATTTAACGCGAGTAGTTTTGAAGGGGCGGGCTTTTTTCGGTCTCCTCCGAAATCTGCATATGCCCGCGGCATGCACCGATCTCATCTTCTGAACTGCATGGCCATGGATGACAAAGCAGGAAGGCAGGCGAGACCATTCCTCAAAATGTAAACAATAGTAGGCATCAAGGTTTGGCAATGTTTGTCATTTTATTTAGCTAATTTAATGGTCTGCCCCTAGCTAGGCATAATGCAAACATCAACACAAACAAATGTCACGAAAATGTTGATGCTACATAACAACATTACTAATGTACTCAATCGTACTCTGGCACGCTACGAATCAATCATACCTAACACGAAAACCATGGATGTATTAAAAGAACTGGATACAGCGTTGGAGGCGGGGCCCCGTTCATTCCTATGAGAGTTGCTCATTGGCGCATGAAGCCTAAATGGCTCGACTTCCGTCTGGAAAAGTACCCGGATCTTGACGGAGTAGTGTCCAAGATGATTGGTGGAGTAGCATCCGCTCGGTCACATGACTTGGTCAACGTCAGGCCGTCGCCACGGCTTGCGCTCCAGCCTCGGTCTGGGTCTCACTCACATGAACGGAGGAAGGGAAATAACTCTGGATTCAGCTATTAGTGTGTTTTACAACTTTAAAAACTTAGTTTTTTAAATAAGGTCTATAAGAGTGTTCGTACTGGGGAGTTGATTCACCTCAAAAAAAATTATCCGCTGAGTTACAGACGTCTCTCCCAATGTAAGTCTATGGGAAAAAGTCTTTTTGGGCCCAATGCATCACGTGACTGACACGGAGGTTGCAGTACCGCCGTTTGGCCATTACGAAAGTCCAGATCGACTACCGGTGCTCTTCCTGGGGGCTTGATCGTACCTAATACGAAAAGACCTTGCGTTCCTCCATTCATGTGAATAAGCCCTAGACCGCGGGCTGGGAGGCGGGGTTAAAGGAAACGCTACTGCGCCTGCTCTATGGGCCCAATGGATGCAGAAGACTGCTAGAAGATCCGGGTATTTTATCACTCAGCAGTCGAGCCATTTTGGCTTCATGCGCCACTGATCAACTCTCACAGGAATGAACAGGAGCCCACCTACAATGCTGTATCTAGTTCTCTTTACACATCCATGCTTACGGCATCCATGCATTTTAATCAGCATATCCAAAGACTAGAGAAAAATATTTTATAAATGATATACTGAGATTTGGCAATGGTCTATTTCAACCCGTTATTGTTTTTTTTATATTTTGATCACCCTCTTGCCTCTCATAAATAGAGGAGGATTAAACTCCTCTGCCTCTATGGACCAACCTCCTCTGGCATTGATCTGAAAAGTTAGGACATCATGCCACTGATTTTTTAATGTCCATGTAATGTGTTAAATTATATTAGTATATTGCCAACAGGGTCATGGATCACCAATAGTTTGTCCTCTTGAATTTCTGTTTAAGATGTATGTGATGACCTTGTGTGAGACAGAGAGCCCTGTTCTGAATTCCAAACCCAATATTAGGAGCTTGCAAATGAGACCAATCTAACAGAATTGGATAGTAAATCCCAGAACTGAAGTTAGCATAACTTAACTGCTGTAATGTAATTTCCCATTTGGCTTATTGTGTCTCTCAGTGTTTGCAGTCAGCCAGCTGGGGCTCTTGTTGTCGAGGAAATTACACGACTGAAGCCGAAAATGTCTCCAGTTAAATCTTCCTTTGTGTTGGAGTTGGTGTCACCTCTGCAGAGGTGTCTCGTTCACACCTTAACTGAGAGGAGATGGTGAGGGGGGTAACACCGAGGGTGAGATATAGAGCAGTGGATCGGGAGATACCAACAGATGCAGCTTGTTTTCTGCAGACTGTAAATTTAAAGGAGAATGTGTCTGAATGTGACATGGGAGTGTGCGACCCTTTTGTACAGGGTTGTACGGGGGTATTATTCTATCAATAGCACAGTGGCAATTTTAGGACATCTCATACTCAACTATCCTTCATCACTTTAACTCCATCACTCTCAGCAGTGGTATGTCATAAACGTATTTGTTTGCTGCAGCTGTGCCTTATCGCCTGTAGCTATGCTTCATGTCACGTTCACGTCATGTAAAAGTTACTGTAATTCCATCTTAAAAATGTCATGTCACTGCACAGTTATAAAAAATATTTAAAGATCTTTTTTGGATTATTAGGTTTTTATACACACACCTTTTCAGGACAATTTCTCTGAAAAATTGGATGTTGCAGCAGTCCAGTCCGATCTCATTCCCAGGGCGTTATATACCAA
The DNA here is from genome assembly GCA_916700995.1 of Hozukius guyotensis. Taxonomy (NCBI): domain Eukaryota; kingdom Metazoa; phylum Chordata; class Actinopteri; order Perciformes; family Sebastidae; genus Hozukius; species Hozukius guyotensis. The sequence continues at coordinate 22,314 of CAKALU010063240.1, read as the reverse complement.
CGCACAAGGCACCCATTAGCACTGGTATGAAACGTACTGGGCATTCCATTAACTGTGCAGAGAGTGTAGTTTAAAGAGCGAAAAGACACACATTGGGTGGATGGGTCCAACAAACACAAGGCTTTCATCCAGGAGACCGCTGTTCGTGTAGTGTGCGTCATGTTACAATAAGCTGCTTGTTCGTGTCCCGTGTTCACAACCTTCAGTGGCATTTTCACTCTACAAATAGTATAGTTTTAAACCCATCCATGTATTTTTTTTTTCCTAAACCTAACTAAAGTGGTTTGATGCCTAATCTTAAAGTGACATCAGGGTAACTATAGTGGTTTTGGCGCCAATGTGCATTGCACTTTAGTGTGCTGCAGTATCCTTCTTCACCATCATCACATGTACAGAAGAAAGGACACAATAGGTTGTAAAGACTCAATATATGACCTTGGTCTTTCCTCACAACTGAATGTTTTATTCATGTGATTACATCTAACACAGGTAGTCATTAACATGAGCCATTAATTAGCAACCTGGAGATGTCTAAGAAGAGTCCAGTCAATTACCACACGGAGCTGGGGTTCACAAAGTGCTTAGGCTGGCAAAAGGAAAGTCCCTGTTACCCTTTCATTGCCCGTCTCAGTATAATGCAGCACGTAGCCCGCACACCATATGTTATCACACTGACCTCAGCCTACAGTTCGACTGGAGAGAAGATGATAGGGATGTGTAGTACAACATTTCAAATCCTGATATGATAGTCTAGCCAGACTCGTTGCTCATATGAGTACATCCCAGTACGAAACACACAGGCATCGTAGCTTCAGCGAGAGAAACGCCACTTGACTTTTGAGTGTGTAGTCTTTCTAATTACGTATTTTCACAGTCTGATACTTCTACAGTTTTAAGAACAAACTGCAACTTTATTGACTTGCAAAATTATGTTTTAAATTGACAAACATATGTGTGATTCATGGCACAATTCAAACGGGAATCAAAAAAATATTTGTCTAATTTGTCTGTCTCATTCCGACCATTCAAAGACAGGCTCGCTGAGAAAATAAATGCCGAAAGCACTACTTTATTCTGAAGCCCACGTCATAGCGTTTGTTTATGTAACTTGCCAGTAGCTTCTGCTAGCTAGCTAACGGCAGAACAGTAGCATACCAAAACTACCGTCACAAAATAAAACTTATCTACAAAACAAACATTAGAGACATTATCGGCCTAATGTTACCCGTGCTCTTCTTCAACTAATGAACTATCTCACTCAGTTATAATCCAAAGCCAACGAAGCGAAGACTAGGGCTCCCCCGTCCTGCCGCTGACAGCAGCCCACTGAGTCGGTCCGTGTGGCCGTCGGCTTGGGATTATAAACGCGTTTGGCATTTAATTAGCTAGTAAAAGGCGAACACATGTAACATTAGGCCGATAATGTCTCTACTGTTTGCTTTGGAGACGAATTTACTTTGTGATGGTAGTTTTGGTATGCTAATGTTGAGTCGGTAGCTAGTTAGTGGAAAAAAAAACGCTTGAGGGCTTTTATTTTTAAATGAAAGCAGGAAGTGTTGATTTAAAAATAAATCTTTACTTTTTTTTCATGTCCGTAACATATTCTACAGATACAGACATTGTAAGTGTTGTAATGTTGCTGGTATGATGTCAATATACTGTCAACTGATCATTTTCCACTGTCTGTTGTTGTGAACCGCTCGCGGTACAAAAAGGCAACACTTTGAATCTCTAGAAGAGATGCAGCTGACATTATCGCTGCTCATGTTGGCAGTGTGGCTACTCTAACCTGTTATATAATATAACTACGCTGGTAAAGAAGAAAATTTTAATGAGTGACCAATACATATATAATTTACCTATACAAACTTACCTTTTGCATCTGTTTCAATTCAACAATCCATATTGATGCAACTATACTATACTAAACTATACTCTATACTATTTAGACTAAATAAAATACAAAAAAACATCTTGAATTTTAAATTATTTATTGTCATTTAATTAAATAGTGAACTGTAAAGTTTATTCACAGTAGTTTATGATTAGTCACGAAATGTATTGATTCCTGTACATAGACACAAATTTCACATTTTCTTGAAGAGACGCAGCTGATACGCAGCCAAGACGTGTGGCTGCTCTAACCTGTTAACATGGACGTCGAAATAAAAAAAACAACAGGCGCTGCTCACGTGAGCGGTGTGAACACGCCGTCATTAAAACACTCCAAGACGGACACGGACAGCAGTGGACACCACGGACACTTATTAGTAGTTTGTTAATACTGTCCGCTTGGAGGATGCGTTCCACACATGCGCAGTAGATCGCTGCTCTACCACTTGTAGCATAGTGACCGCACAGACAAGTCCGAACAAGTTTGTGCAGACACAACAAATTGATGTCTCCTCTGATGACAATATTTACGTCATCAGACCCACTCATACTCACGTAAAAATAATTCTTTGGCTTAACACTACAGCCAGTTAAACAGCAAAGTTGAAGCTGTGTGGGAGGAAAAGGCAAACAAGGTTGCAGAATAATAAGTATTCTGAAAGCATACCAGACTTAATTCACAAAACCTGAATTCATTAGTATCCAAAAAGGTTTTAGATGTGACTATGAGTAACTTTGGGAGTGTACTCATGTACATCTGTGTGTCACTCCCTTACTGTTAGAAGATGAACTTGGCCAAGGTGAGAGAGGGAGCCCCAGCTTGGAGAAGCATCCTAAACATTTTAACAGCTCGGCACACACTCAAGACTCCTAATGAGGAAGGAAAGGGCTGAGTCATGCTTCTCACTGTCTGTGTCACTCTGTGCTGCTCCCATCTCAATTTCTCCCTCTACTCTGCAGCATTAGATGATGTAGCTGAAATATATTTTTAATGATTGTATAGGCTGTCAATTTTTGTGCTGTTGGGAAATTATGTGACTTAATTTGGGTTTATTGCCCAAGAAATCTGTGAAAATCCGCAAACACAGATCATCTCAACCTCAATCCCGGGTGCTTTTTCATGCGCTCGATTGGCTACCAAAGTGAACTGGTTGATTAATGAATTCGATCGGCACTTCTCCGACTTTAGAGCACAGCGCCAAACCTTTGCCAATCCTTTCACCACCGACGTGGACAGTGCACCGCATCACCTTCAGATGGAATTAATAGAACTTCAATGCAACAGTAGCCTGAGAGCAAAGTTACAGGATGCTGCAATCGAGGACTTTTACCGTGTCCTCCCACCTGCTTTGATGCAACAGCTCCGACTTCAAGCTGCCCGTGTCCTCTTCATGTTTGGAAGCACTTACCTGTGTAAACAGATGTTTTCAATCATGAATCTGAACAAGACAGAGCACAGATCACGCGTAAGCGATGATAACCTCCACACTGTTTTACGGATTGCTACCGCACAAGACCTTAAGCCAGACATCGATGGACTGACCTCAGAAAAATGGCGTCAGTCGTCCGGCCAGAAAACAAATAGGTACGCTTTTTTAAAAACCTTCAGGTATATACAATATCATGAAATGTATTTCAATCAAGAATAGGCACAATGTAAGCATTCTAATGGTGGCGCTTGCATTTTGTTTGTTTTGTGTTTGTTGTTATGTGCAGGGATTGATCCATGGATTAGGATGGTGTGTAATATGGTGTCTCAGGGTGAATAGAGATCTACTTGGTGTGTACAGGGCCAGACAGCATCACTCTCACATCCCACTTCATCCACATTATGCCTGAGAAACCTCAACCAGAACCTGAGCAGTATAGTTATGAAATGAAACAACCCTTATTGTTACTTTGACTTTATTAGTATATTACTTTGTATATGTACTCAGTATGTGTGTGTGCAGGTGTGTGTGTTCAAACAGCCACATGTTTACTATTATCAATGCCATTCACATTCAGTATTTTTGTGTCGATGCACAAGCATGTGTTTTTGTTACTGAAATAATTTTTAAAATAAATTGTACGATAGTTTTACACTTGAATGTCTGCTTGCAATAATTTTTCCCAGAATTAAGTTATTACTAAAACCAATAATAATTGAATGCAGAGGCAATTATGTAATATGATAAAGAGTAGATATATTTATTTAGTTTTACAGTTACAACCGGTCGTTGACATAACGGCCACAGGTGTCGCTGTTAACAAGCATTTCTGATTCTTACAAACAGTCCCTTTAAGTAGGAGGAAACCGGATCACCCGGACAAAATGTACGCCTAAGATATCAGCGTCAATTTAGTCTCCAATCAATCTCACAGGCATGTGTTTGGCCAGTGGGAGAAACCGGATCACCCGGTAAAAACCCACGCATGAGATATCAGCGTCAATTTAGTCTCCAATCAATCTGACAGGCATGTGTTTGGCCAGTGGGAGAAACCGGATCACCCGGTAAAAACCCACGCATGAGATATCAGCGTCAATTAAGTCTCCAATCAATCTCACAGGCATGTGTTTGGCCAGTGGGAGAAACCGGATCACCCGGTAAAAACCCACGCATGAGATATCAGCGTCAATTAAGTCTCCAATCAATCTCACAGGCATGTGTTTGGCCAGTGGGAGAAACCGGATCACCCGGTAAAAACCCACGCATGAGATATCAGCATCAATTAAGTCTCCAATCAATCTGACAGGCATGTGTTTGGCCAGTGGGAGAAACCGTATCACCCGGTAAAAACCCACGCATGAAATATCAGCGTCAATTAAGTCTCCAATCAATCTCACAGGCATGTGTTTGGCCAGTGGGAGAAACCGGATCACCCGGTAAAAACCCACGCATGAGATATCAGCGTCAATTAAGTCGCCGATCAATCTGACAGGCATGTGTTTGGTCAGTGGGAGAAACCGGATCACCCGGAGAAAACCCACACAAACACCAACAATGCCACCATGCTGCCTGTAAGGACAACTACAAATGCTTTTGTAGCAGAACACTTGAGAGGTCACCTCTCAGGTCTTTTGCTACTAAACCTTTGTAGAAACTGTCAGTCCTGCACGTTCTTCACGTTGCAGCAAGGGCAAACGGCCTTCTTCATCCAGGACAGGAAACGTTTGAAGCCGTTCTTCTTCTTTTTCTTCTTCTTGTCTGAAAATCAATCAACATTAAACACCTCAACCATCCCCAGATCAAACAATATTATGGAATTCTCAACAATTAAGAAACAAGATCATTTCTTCTTACCAGAAGTGGTGGGAGAGAGGTCTTCGTTGTCCGGATGGATCCCGGTGGCGTCCACAGGAGTGGGAGGAAGTGGAGCAGATTGGGGACTAAAAATATAAATGCACACAGAGTTAGTATTTTTGTCCTGTTTTTGTCATGAAAAAAAATCTCCTTAAATATGGCTCAGTTTCTCTCTTCTGTTGGAGGGGTGAGTGCCATGTTCAGAGAAAATAATCTTACATTGTTTCACCGTCCTCATCAGACTCCTCGTCCAGGTCTGAACCGGATGACGATGAGGAACTGTTGAATCAAGACATACAATTAAATTACATTCTTATTGATTACACTAATCATTATGCCAATCAATCAGTTTCTCTCTTCTGTTGGAGGGGTGAGTGCCACGTTCAGAGAAAATAATCTTACCTTGCGTCACTGTCCTCATCAGACTCCTCGTCCAGGTCTGAACTGGATGGCAGTGAGACACTGTTGATTTTTAGACATACAATTAAATTACGTTCTTATTGATTACACTGATCATTGTGCCAATCAATCAATTTCTCTCTTCTGTTGGAGGGATGAGTGCCATGTTCAGAGAAAATAATCTTACCACGTTTCAATGTCCAGATCAGACGTCTTTTCCAGGTGTCTACTGTTCTTGGGGGCTGAAGACACAACCATGGAGATCCCGCATGGCAGTGAGACACTGTTGAATCACGACATACAATTAAATAACGTTCTTATGGATTACACTGATCATTTTGCCAATTAATCCATTTCTCTCTTCTGTTGGAGGGGTGAGTGCCATGTTCAGAGAAAATAATCTTACATTGTTTCACTGTCCTCATCAGACTCCTCGTCCAGGTCTGAACTGGATGGCAGTGAGACACTGTTGAGTCAAGACATACAATTACATTACGTTGTTATTGATTACACTGATCATTATGCCAATCAATCAATTTCTCTTTTCTGTTGGCGGGATGAGTGCCATGTTCAGAGAAAATAATCTTACCACGTTTCATTGTCCAGATCAGACGTCTTTTCCAAGTGTGTACCGTTCTTGGGGGCTGAAGACACAACCATGGAGATCACGCATGGCAGTGAGGAACTGTTGAATCAAGACATACAATTAAATAACGTTCTTATTGATTACACTGATCATTTTGCCAATTAATCCATTTCTCTCTTCTGTTGGAGGGGTGAGTGCCATGTTCAGAGAAAATAATCTTACATTGTTTCACTGTCCTCATCAGACTCCTCGTCAAGACCTGAACTGGATGACGATGAGGAACTGTTGAATCAAGACATACACTTAAATTACATTCTTATTGATTACACTAATCATTATGCCAATCAATCAATTTCTTTCTTCTGTTGGAGGGATGAGTGCCATGTTCAGAGAAAATAATCTTACCTTGTTTCACTGTCCTCATCAGACTCCTCATCCAGGTCAATGTTGTTCTCGGGGGCGGCGGGCTGAACCATGACAACACCGGATGGCAGTGAGACACTGTTGAATCGAGACATACAATTAAATGACGTTCTTATTGATTACTCTGATCATTGTGCCAATCAATCCATTTCTCTCTTCCTTTGGAGGGATGAGTGCCATGTTCAGAGAAAATAATCTTACCACCTTTCACTGTCAACACCAGACGTCTTTTCCAGGTGTGTACCATTCTTGGGGGCTGAAGACACAACCATGGAGATCCCGCATGGCAGTGAGACACTGTTGAATCAAGACATACAATTAAATAACGTTCTTATGGATTACACTGATCATTTTGCCAATTAATCCATTTCTCTCTTCTGTTGGAGGGATGAATGCCACGTTCAGAGAAAATAATCTTACATTGTTTCACTGTCCTCATCAGACTCCTCGTCCAGGTCTGAACTGGATGGCAGTGAGACACTGTTGAGTCAAGACATACAATTACATTACGTTCTTATTGATTACACTGATCGTTGTGCCAATCAATGAATTTCTCTCTTCTGTTGGAGGGATGAGTGCCATGTTCAGAGAAAATAATCTTACCACGTTTCATTGTCCAGATCAGACGTCTTTTCCAGGTGTGTACCGTTCTTGGGGGCTGAAGACACAACCATGGAGATCCCGCATGGCAATGAGACACTGTTGAATGAAGACATACAATTAAATAACGTTCTAATTGATTACGCTGATCATTATGCCAATTAATCCAGTTCTCTCTTCTGTTGGAGGGGTGAGTGCCATGTTCATAGAAAATAATCTTACATTGTTTCACTGTCCTCATCAGACTCCTCGTCAAGACCTGAACTGGATGACGATGAGGAACTGTTGAATCAAGACATACAATTAAATTACATTCTTATTGATTACACTAATCATTATGCCAATCAATCAATTTATCTCTTCTGTTGGAGGGATGAGTGCCATGTTCAGAGAAAATAATCTTACCTTGTTTCACTGTCCTCATCAGACGTCTCGTCCAGGTCAATCTTGTTCTCGGGGGCTGCAGGCTGAACCATGACGACACCGGATGGCAGTGAGACACTGTTGAATCAAGACATACAATTAAATGACGTTCTTATTGATTACACTGATCATTTTGCCAATTAATCCATTTCTCTCTTCTGTTGGAGGGATGAGTGCCATGTTCAGAGAAAATAATCTTACCTTGTTTCACTGTCCTCATCAGACTCCTCGTCCAGGTCAATGTTGTTCTCGGGGGCGGCGGGCTGATCCGCGATGACACCAGATGGCGGTGAGGAACTGTTGAATCAAGACATACAATTAAATGACGTTCTTATTGATTACACTGATCATTTTGCCAATCAATCCATTTCTCTCTTCTGTTGGAGGGATGAGTGCCATGTTCAGAAAAATAATCTTACATTGTTTCATTGTCCAGATCAGGAATCTCGTCTAGGTCAATGTTGTTCTCGGGGGCAGCGGGCTGATTCGCGATGACACCAGATGGCGGTGAGGAACTGTTGAATCAAGACATACAATTAAATGACGTTCTTATTGATTATGCTAATTATGACAATCTTCACAACCATAGTCTTGTTAGTGAATGGTTGCACACACTTGACGACTTGTGCAAAGTTGCCTTCGGCCAGAACTTGCTGGTTCTCAGTTGAGTTGTCCATTGATGTAGTCATTTTCTCTCAAAGAGCTGGAAAGTGAACTGGGAACAAAAGAGAAAACGTTTTATGGATTATGTTGTGAGTACTGATTGAGCTCAGGTTGTTGAGACTTACTTTTTCAATATCAAGTTGGTAAATCTAATCTACATTCTCACAGATTATGACACACTTGCAGAACTGCGTGTTACATTTACTGACACAAGCGCATCATTTGTTTCATTATATATTTATGTTGTAGAAAAAATGATTATCTCTATGACCTTTCACCTCAATTAAATTTAGAATAAGGGACAATAGGTGGCTACTTTTAATGACTGACTGAATAGATCTTAATATTGTATATTTCTCTCCTCTTTCCTCCTCTGGTTGTAAGTTAGGGGATTTTAGGAGCTCAAAATGTTGCTACATCAAAGAGAGCAGTAGAGTAACTTACCTTACACAGTTTAGCTTCAAAGTTTGGTTCTTCGGTTTGGTTCAATTTACTTGACAAGGAGCTTGTTGGCGCGCTTCTTGTCTGTCTGATAGGACTCAATAAAATGATCGGACAGGTCGCCTCATCACCTTATGTGAGCTCTCAGTTCTAGAACACCTTTACGATGTCATCAAGTCGTGATGTCATACAGTTCTAAATTCAGTTTAGCTTAGAATTGTATGACATGTGACTGTATGTGCAGTAACCACGGTAACAATATTCTTTTAAATCAAAACAAAATGCAGTGGAGCACTAATGACGACTTTTCACTTCAATAGAATTGTGAAGGAAGCACAGAATGGGTGGGTCAGTGCAGCATGCAAAAACACTGGTTTGGCCTTCGTAGACCCTTACCCAAAAAAAAAGGTTTATTCAAGTGTGCTATTAGTATACTTCTTTTAAACTTAAAATAAGAGAGTATACTTTCAGTTTACTTTTTATGTACTTATCAGAGATATGCTTAACAAAAGTAGGCTTAAAGGGACTGTTTGTAACTTCTTACACGTATAAATCAATCCGGGTCGGTGTCCCATGCGCGCTCCCGGTGGCTACGCTGTTCAGACAAGACTCCAACACAAGCTACACGGAAGCACCAAAACCGCAAAGTTATATCTAGTGAAGCCTGTCTGTTAAACAGTGTTGGCCGCGGTCGGAGGACGCGGGGGAGACTGTAGCTTTGGTCTCCAGGGCCGGAGTCTCTGATGTACTCTGCTCCTCTGCCTGCCTGCCTTCGGACTCGCACACCGCGCTCGTTCACGCTATTTCGCTCCACTCTCACGTGCATGCGCGGACACTACATACTGCAGAAGAGTTAGTAGCTCTGAGAATATCTAGTGAATATACAGTGGACGTTTGTGCAGGATAAATGCTGCAGCTCCTCCAGACCAACAGAGGTTTCCTGTGTCTTGTGAAGTGACGGGGCTCCGCAGCGAGAAACGTTGTCGTCTCCGACCAAAACTCCGGTGTCTCCCCTGTTCCCTCCGGCCGCGGTCGGGAGGCTGAGCCAGGAAAAGCCAACACTAGGATCAGCAGTGATTCATGGAGAGACCATCGTCTGGTCAGCTAACATTACTGCCAAGCAGGTGAAATATAGAGTGATATTGTGGTTTTAGCTGACGTGTGTCGCCTCACTGTTTTGAGCGATGCTCGTTCATGTCTATGTAGAGCGAGCACAAGCGCGAGCCCGATGCTGACTTTCGTTGACTTAACGGCCACAGGTGTCGCCGTTAACAAGCAATTCTGATTCTTTCAAACAGTCCCTTTAAGTGTATTGATTGTGGAGTCTCCTGCCGAAGAGCTGAATGCTGGTTAGGACCTAAGCTAATGGAGTGCAAAGTTAACAGCATCAGCCCACACACTCCTAAAATTTACGTTCCCGTAAAACTAAGCTGTACTGTCAATTACGTTTCGAGGGAAACATTTTCTCGGGGATAATGTTTGTTTTTGATGTATCCCAAATACGTTTCTAAACATAGTCCGCATAGGGAGGAGGTCAGGCTGGATGGATGGGTCAAACAAAGGGAGGACTTTCACCCAGGAGACCGCTGTTCGAACGTAGCAAACATTGACTATTAAACTACAATTGTCAGCATTTAGAGACTCCAGTCTGCAGTCCCACTGACTTCACTGTTAAACCACAGAATTACGCGTAATTACCAAATATAGTTATTATCTTTCAGTTCTCCCACTCAAGTTGTCCTGCGCTCTGTTGCTCTCTCTGTCTTGGGTAAATGACTTAATAACAATAATAGTATAAATGATTCTATATTTTAATAGCCTGCAGCGACCACCAACAAACTTTGTGTAGCTGTTTGTGTACATGTGCTGTACATGCTCCATTATTCTTAGCCTAAAACAATGGTGTTATAGTGTTGCAGGAACAGAACGGTTGTTATGCTGGTGATTGATAGTTTTGTGACTGAGCACACGTACAAATGTGATTAATAAAACAAATGTCTTTTAGACCTCGTGCAGTCTTTGTGTGAGCATGTTTGTGTTTTTGGGTTAGTACATTTTGTTGCATAGGAAAACTCAGTTATCCACATGAACTCATTGTAAGCTCCCATAGAGTCTCCGGCTCACTACAAGAGGTATTTATCCATCTGGCCTGCAGCCACGCTGGCCTCATTCAGGCAACACTCTCATTGATTGCAGTTGGAGTGAAATGGATTCCCTCATTACTGGGCTATTGACAACAATACCAGGCCATAACATTAACAACAGCTAATGTTAGTGCTGCTATTTATCTTGTAATGCATTTGTCCACTTTGTTAAAAACACATCGATGTCAGAGATACAATAGAACTAGCCAAAAGGAACAAATAGGTGCAAGTGTGCCAGGTTGAAAGGCCTGTGGTCAGCACAAAACGTGACATTATCAGCAGTCAGTGGATCACGGCGGTATATAGACCTTCTTTCTCTCACTGCCAATCCTTTGCTGCTACTCCATACACGGTGTCACTCGGAATGGCGAGTGGTGTAATTGGTCCATTTAAATGGGTGTTGTAAAGAAAAGACAGTCGGGAAAACCTGCTGAACACAAGTTAACACTTTGCTGAAAAACGAGAAACTGCATCATATGGATGGATGATTATTTTGCAGGAGGATAACCATGTTGCTGAATTTCAATTAGTGACAAATCAGTCAATTCAATACTCATGTTTCCACTCCCACAGTAAACGATAAATCGATGTTGACACATCCTTAAGGCTGGCCCACACTGAAAGATTGTTCAAATCTTAACAGATTTTTGAAAATGTGAGAGACCCCACACATAACGACATGTTATGTTAAATTTAACAGTTTTGTTCCTGTAGTGTGCGGCCAAAGTATTTGGCCAAAACGGCAAACACACTAACAGATTCCATTCATAAACAACAAGATTCCCGACTAAAAAAAATCTATCGCAAAATATCTCACGATCAAACGTGACTTTAGTTTAAACAAACATGGCGGACAACGGACAGGAAGAATAAGCGATGTCAATTTTTACACTACTTTGTACTGAAAATTGACGAAGCATGGATGGATGAAGTCATGGAGACATGTTAAATAAATTTGTTGCCACAAAATCAACAAGTTGGTCCTCCATTTCTGAGGTCCGTCTTACTACTACTTTATGCCTTGCATTTTGCATTAGCTCATGCATTAGCCGCGGCCGCCATGACGGCAGTGGTTGTCCTTCCGCTTCAGTCAGCTTGGTTCTCCATTGGCTAGCGTTCTTTCCCACGTGATTGCGTCATCAGCTGTCCTCGGGGTTCCCCACACACAACAGATCTAATCGTAAATATTGAACATGTTTAATATTTACAATTTGAAATCAGTGCAGTCAGGAGTGGACTTCCGAGCCGATCAGGGGGATGTAAAAAAAAAACACTCTTAACAGATCTCACACCACAGGAATATCTGGAAAGATAATCTTTAGAACCATCAAATCTGTGTTTTGCTGACGACCGTCGGGGAATCGGTCCCAAAATTGGCTTGATTCTCGTGTAGGGTGTACCCGGCATTAGTCTTCTGTTTGCACATTGGTACTCTGCCTGCTCCCGATATACCTGTCAATGAAAATAGAAAGGGAATAACAGTTTGAATTGAATGAATTGGAACAAAGTCATTCAACATTAGAGCAGCTGTCATTACGTCGTCATCATCACGCCTGTCATCACGACTAGATATTTATGGCCCTTGCATTATCAATAATTAATTATAAAAGTCAATAGCAGCAGTGATACAAACTAACTTTTTTCATCACCGTACCAGAACTGTCCCTTAAAATAATTTCCACTGGGTTGTTAAATGTAGAAGGGAGATGATCAATAACCTTTTAAGTAATTTTGCAACGTGAACCAGCGTGGGAAAACAGCATTAATCCACCAGAGTGACAATTCCCATTCCAAGTCTATTATCTGGAGATGGGATTGTGGATGAAGAAACTGGGAATGTGTGGCGCTGGGAACGCATCCCCACAGGTCTTCAGTCAGTCTGTTTAAATAGCAGTGAGACTGAGCCCATCCATCACCATGGGAATCTCATTTCCACCATGTGTCCAATGCAAATGAACAGCGCTCGCAATCAGGGGGCTGTTGTTGTGCCAACAGTGGCAGAAGAGCAGGAGGGATGTTAGCTCATCCGTCTTGGCTTTGAGTAAACAAAGCATTGCTCAGATGAGGGGCACAATTCACATTTGCATAGCCAAGCAGGAAGCACATTCACTGTTTGCCATTTATTAGTATTTGGTTATGAGTGATTACAGTACTTTCATTGTAGAGGATTAGTGAATACAGCTTTTATTCTGCTTCTTGTGTTTTTATTATCCCTAACATTTGGAGACAAGGGGAGTCAAGAAGTGTGAAAGGGAGCGAAGAGAAGATGGATGTCGAACTATTGTAATTCAAGTTATCTCTCTGTACTGCGTAACCTTTTCATCAGTAACAACAAAACCTTTTATAGCCCTTTTTTACCAAATAGTTCCAGGAAATAAGGAGCCCCAGGAACTAAACTCAGGAACGAAGGGTGCTTTCACACCTAACCTGTCAGACTGTTTTCACACACTGTTTGTAGCTACACCTACGAAAAGTAATGCACTATAACTGGTATATAACCCACGTAATCAATTTATATGTAATCCACGTAATTGTGATGTGATTATCATAAAGTGGGCATGTCTGTTAAGGGGAGACTCAAGGGTACCCATAGAAACCATTTTCATTCACATATCTTGAGGTCAAGGGACCCCTTTGAAAATGGTCATGCCAGTTTTTCCTCCCAAACGTTTTGCGTAAATTTGGAGCGTTATTTAACCTCCTTCGAGATATGGTTGGTACCAATGGGTTCATTAACTTTTCTAGTGTCATACGATGCCAATATCTTTACTCTAGCTTTAAAATTGAACCCGCTACAACCTCCGAAATAACGATCGCGTTCTTGAGAACAATCGGCAACTTTCTTCTCTCTCTGCCCCTCTTAGTCTTTCTTTCCTCCTCAGTCTCTCAACCCTGCAGAGTGGCATTATACAGATTGTGATCTGATTCCTTAAACACTGTCCTCCTCACATATCCTCTCACACACACACACACTCATTTACACACACTGTTTAAAGGGTGCTGCTGAGGCATCTAGACCAGAGAATTGCAAGACAGCGGCGGCCCGGCTGACACTGAAGGATGAGAAAGCAATAAAGCTACTGAGACACTTTCTCATCCTCTTTCTTTCTTTAGCACTCACACATACACACACACATACACAATGCAACTCATGCATGGAGGTCTTGGTCTTATATGGGACAGTAGAAATATGATTAATAGAAGGCTTTACACATAAAAAGGTCAATGCATCAATAAGTGGACAGGTTTTGAAAGATAAATAAGTAGCTGAATTCACACATTAAGACAAGACTGATTATAATCAGGGAATTAAGAAGGATGTTGTTTTTTTAAATTTCCAGTTCTATCTTCTGTCTGTTAAAACTGTAGGAGGATGTTTGGTATAGATTTATTGGACAGCAACAATACCGTATGAAAAACCATTGTTAGTTAATATACAGTCCTTTAATTGCTAGTAATGTGAGACGAGAGAGAGACACTGAAAGTGCAAAAACCTGCCATCAGGATGAGAGAATCCCTCCAGTACCTGAAGTATAACAGCTTGTTTGTGTTTGCATTCGGCCTCGTTCCAAGACAGATATTGGTTTCAAGAAAATGAGGCAAGAGAAACTGCACTGCACATGTGGATTTGAAACATACGACGGAATATTAGGGCCACATTGAAGGCAAAAAAATCGGAGATTTCGAGAATATTTATCATAATATTACGAGAAAAAGTCGTAATTTAATGTGAATAAAGTCATACTATTTCAAGAAAAAAAAAGTCGTAATATTACGAGAATAAAGTCATAACTTTACGAGAAAAAGAAAGTCTTAATATTATAAGAATAAATTCATAACTTTACGAGAAAAAAAGTTGTAATATCACGAGAATAAAGTCCTACCTTTTAAGAGAAAAAAAATTATTTCCTCCTCAACAAAAGAGGCAGTTTCCCCATCAGGTCCGTTTCGTTCTTTCTCTGGAATAAACGCAGTTTCTTGCACAATTTTTTCAAGGTCCTGATACTGATGATAATATGGTGCTGATGTGCCAAAAGATTAAGTATTTCATTATTTGTGAAACCTAAAGTATAACTTCACAAGATGCTCCAGGTTCCTCATTTTCACACAGGTGGCACGCTGCTGTTTTTCCCCTCTAAAATAACACGTAAAATTACTACTTTATAATATTATGACTTTATTCTCATAACATTCCGACTTTTTTTCTTGTAAACTTCTGACTTTATTCTCATAATATTACGACTTCTTTCCCCCAAACCTTTGGCTTTATTCTTGTAATCCCAGATTTATTTATTTTTTCCTCAATGTGGCCCTAATACTTGTAGTAGTAGTTGATGTAGAATGTGTTAGAATGTGACATATGTTGTGTTAAAATAGACATTTTTGAACTGATTAAAGAAGCGGTACTTGTTATTGACAAGTGACAAGATACAACACGTGTGAGGGTTAACAATTCACACCACAGGCTGATGCTAAAAATACACACAGGATGTATGATGAGCAGCTCAGGAAGTCATTTAAATACACACATTAATTGCTCGACTCATTTCTCGATGGTAAGTCTTCAGTGTTGCTTCCCCCTATTGTCAAGGGGTGTCTATAATAGTTCTGGGCTACTAGATTGAAGATTGGCCTTCAACAGGAGTCATCTCTCAATGGAGAGCTAATTAAGTAAGAAGCTGGCGTTGTCTGTCTCGTGTGCGAGTCAGTGGTGGGGGTGGTGTATGTCCATTTTATAGTTCGACAGGCAATTAGAGGGTGGGGAGGCCCCTGTGGTCTGTGCCTGAAGGTCCCTTTATATCCATCCAGAGCCAGATCCAATATTTATCTGTGATTTAACATAACAATGAAAACACATACAAATCTACAGTAGCAGCTCTGTGAGGCTGTACTTAGGCACAGCAGTGCTTTGAGCTAAATGCTAACATCAGCATACTAACATGCTCATCTTGACAACGATAACATACTGATGTTTTAGCAGGTACATTGTTTATGTTCACAAATCAATTGGCCGATTGATGAGGTGATTATTAGCAAGTAACATATTTGAATCTTCTTTGGAATTACTGCCAAATTACACCAATATTTACCTCAAAATGACTTTATTATAAACATTATTTAATCATTATATTCCACTATTTCACAATAACTGATAATTTATTTAATACATTTAATAATATAATAATACATTTAATTTATTAGCAAATAACTTCTTTGAAATTTCTTTTAAAAAACTCCCTGAATCATTACATTAGCTACAGGGTTACATAAAAAAGAGCCATTTTAGGCAAAAAAAGTCCTGTTTTGGACGTCCCCCCCACTTCAAAACTCATTCTGGGCCGCTGATAACGATTGGCGATAAATGGGCAATTTCTTGACGTAAGTGTCTGTGAACTGTAGGTTATGTAAACATTTACACCCCAGTAGCAATTTTTTTCAGATTTGTATTCTGAATATTAGTTTTAATGCAATGCCCAGCTCATGCAGGTTGAGTTTGTGTTTAGCAGCAGAGACTGCAGCTTGTCAGTGTACATTTCTGATACAAGCTGCTGTCTCTCACACACCCACTCAACAACCCCCACACACACACATAAAACACACCAAAGCCCTAAGCTGAGAAGCTGTCCTGCATCATAACTCACTGCTCCCTCTGAAGACATGATGAGGGACAGGAGCACGCCACGTCTCGTGTTGCATAACGCAAAGTGATTTTGCATCCCATCATCAAATATCCGGGATATAAAATGACACTGAAAATCATATTTAGTCTCAATGAGTTGTTTTTTTTAAAGATTCTCCTGACGCACCATTTCTCAGTCAGTTTCTTTGTTGACAGATTCTCGAGTAGTGCTTGGAGCAGAGCACCTGCAGTGACTCCTGGGAAAATGAGTTTTCACAATCCAGGATTAGCGACTGAGACTAAACCAGCGGAAGCACCGAGGTCACGTTAGCCAGCAGTTGTTCACGGCTCAGCAGACAATTATGTAAGAACAAGCAGAGTCAATGAGGCAGAAAGGAGCGTGCCAGTGATGTAAGGAACTAATGTGCACACAGGATATATGCCTACATTTAGCTTGACTATCTGCCTCACTGAACCATTGCTCACTTATGACTGCCCATTCAGAACAAAAGAGAGATAGAAAAAAAGAGCATTTTAAATGACATCAAACTGCCCACTTCTCCAGATCTCCGTGCCAAAACCCAAAATAGGCCCTCAGCCTCGGGGCTGGCAGTAGGAGGGCCAAGCAAGCTCATGACTGGAGAATAAAGTAGATTCAAATCTAAGTCAGAGAGCTGGCATGCCATATTTTATTACCGGTATATCATAATGCATCAAAACAACAGAACATGACATTTTGGTTGTGTTTATATTTTTGCGTTTAGCAAGTGACCTATTTGAAATTTCTTTGGAATTACTGCCAATTTACCGCCAATATTTACCTTAAAATTTATCGAAAATGACTTTGTTTGGCTGTCTTGACTTGGGACTTGACTCTGGACTTTATTATTATTATTATTTTATATCTATTATAACTATTATTTAATAATTATATTCTGCTATTTTCCCAATAAGCAGTAATAAATAGCTGGTGATTTATTTAATACATTTCCAGGAAAACAATACAAAGTTAAGTGATATGCTTTATTTCCATGTCTGCTGATAAATAGATAATAATTAGCAAAAAAAATATCTGAAATTTCTTATAAAACTCACAATAAGTCACACAATGGTGAGATTTGTGCCTGATCAGAAGTGTCTTTCTATCAGTTTTGGTTTTCCACCTTCAATGAAGAGCAGCGCACAGCTGCTTCTCAAGCCTAAGGGCCCTATTTTAACCATTATATGCTATTTTAGCATACAATTATTAAATAATGTTTTTGGTAAAGTAATTTTTGATACATTTCAAGGTAAATATTGGGGTGATTTGGCAGTAATTCCAAAGAAATTTCAAAAAGGTTACTTGCTAATTATCACTTAATTACCATGCCTTTGCAGTTACAGTACATTGCCCTCTAACTGTACAAACAAGGCTTACGTAACTCTATCCAGAACCCAGAAAACTGAGGTTCTCATGTGACAGCGGCAATATGGAATTTCTTTTGTGTGTTATATCATATTGTATTCTATTGCAGGATGTCACACTGAAATGCATGATTTATTTTGCCCGCAATTGGATGTGACACTGCATGACCAATATGATGACAGATGGTTTATTATAATATTGTTTATGGTGTGGTGTTTCATCAATTAGCTTAAACTGTGGTGCAGTGGTTCCCACACTAGGAGGAGGATGGTGGAGGATGCGGTGGAATTGCAGTTGGCACACATATGAGCAGTGGGGAAAAATGTAACGCATAATCTTTCGGTTTGCAAAGAGGGTCGCGGCAGAAAAAAAAGTTGGAAACCACCGCTATATTGTGTCTCCTGATTAAGGTCATGTTTTCATTGTTTCCAGATTTATTTTAGTATACTCACCATTGTTTCTCATTTCAGATCCTTCACTTCCTGTCCCTGTGTGTTTCCCGCCTCTGTGATTACCTGCCCCGCCCCAGTTAGTTTCACCTGGCCCTGATTACCCCTCCACCCTTGTGTATAAAGTCCTCATGTTGCCCTTTGTCTGTTGTCAGTTCATCTTGCGCTCACAGTCAGCGGTCCAGCCTTTTGTTCCTTGTGTGTTTTAACCCTTGCATCCGTGTACTACGACTTTGCCCAGTGTTTTTGGACACTTTTGCCTGTCTTGGATTGATTACCTGTGTACCGAACCTTTTGCAAGTAAAGACGTTTTATTATATCAGCCTTGTGTTTGAGTCCTGCTTCTGAGTCCTTGTCTGTTGGCCCAGTGTGATATATTGTATGTTGTTGTGTATTTCAGCACAATTATCTCAGAGGACATCCCTTTTCACTACCCCAAGTGAAGGAGTTCATCTCAGGATCTTGTTTTTCAGCTGAGGGTTAGATGTTGGATCGAGTGCCCGGGGCTCATCCTAGCAGACAGGGTGAGGAGGAGCTCAGATGTCTGCAGGGAACAGAGCAGAACCGCTGCTCCTTCTGGTCTACAGGAGCCATTTGAGATGTTTCAGGCATCTGATCTGGATGAAGCCTGGAGGTTTTCCATGCTCATCCAACTGGGAGGAGACTCCAGGGCAGACCCCGGACCCTGTTGTTTTCGACCCTTCAGCATGCTCGGTTCGAGCTACATGTGAGGAATAACATAGTCATAGAACAGTTGTTGCCTTCCTGAGGTTTTTTGTGTGATTTTGTTGTCATGAATACTTTCACATAGAACACAAATATTATGCGGCGAAAAAAAACTGAATTTTCTGAGCTTTCACACCGTGAATACAGACATCAACCAATCAAGCTGTGCGGAACGAACATATTCAAAACGTACACCATAGTGCACAACAACACAGAGACTCCGTAGTCTGAACGACGGCAAACTTTATTATTCAAAAAGTTAATACTCGCAGGCGATTGTTTTTGTGTTGTTTAATCGTCACACTCCCGGTGTTTAAAGGCCTCAAGACTGCCGTTGCCACCGTGCACAGTACCCAGCAAAAATAAGGACCCATTATAAGATGGCTACACTGTTCCAACACAAACTACACGGAAGCACCAAAACCGCAAAGTTATATCTAGTGAAGCCCGTCTTGCAAAACAGTGTTGGCCGCGAGTTTTCCCGTGTCGTTTCCTGCCGCTGAGTGAAGTGACGGGGCTCCGGAGCGAGTTACGTTATCGTCTCCAACCGGTTGCCGGTGTCTCCCCTGTTCCCTCCGACCGCGGTCGGGAGGCTGAAGCAGGAAGCACAGTATCAGCATCGATCCATGGAGAGACCTTCGTCTGGTCAGCTAACATTACTGCCAAGCAGGTGAAATATAGAGTGATATTGTGGTTTTAGCTGACGTGTGTCGCCTCACTGTTTTGATCAATGCTCGTTCATGTCTATGTAGAGCGAGCGCGAGCAACAGGACGCTGACTTTCGTTGACTTAACGGCCACAGGTGTCGCTGTTAACAAGCAATTTCTGATTCTTACATAGAGTCCCTTTAAGTTTCCATGAATATCAGTTTTTCACTCCTTCCAACTTTGTAGGGATTTTATAAAGCTTAAACTTCTTTCTTCCTACTTTGGCTATAATGCAGTGCTGCAGGTTTCCTGTCCCAGTTTGAACAGAGCACACTCTCTCCCGTCTCAACTCTCTCAATGACCGAGGAGAATACTGCAGGCTTTTTAACTGAGTTACCAGAAATCATGAAATATGTGAAAGCAGCTGGGTGTTGTCAGGAAAAAAAGGACCGAGACAGACAGGGTGACTCACCAGCTACAGACAGTCACGGAGGAACCGGAACAGACGTGTATACTGGCAGACTGACAGAGACACCGAGAGACCAACACTGCTGCTGCATTGCAGAGTGAAGCTACAAGTACTGTACACTGTATGTGTGTATGTGAGAGGGAGAAAGTGAGAGTTTGTATATGCTTACATTGACACACCTTAATAAGCAAGTCACCTCCTCTGTGTGAGAGAGGCAGAGAGAGAGAGATATGTAAATAGGAAAGCAGGTTTGGTATATTATGCTGCTTGTGTGTGTGTGTGTGAGTGAGTGGCTCATATTCAAATTTGTTTGATCCTTTGCCATCCCAGCTAATAAATAATAGGGGACCATTTCCTCTGGCAGCCAGCCAGCCATCTGCTCACTGTACACAGAGCACACACACACATATACAGAGAAATACACTACTGCTATAATTAAATATAATAAATAAATAATGCCTGATCTGCTTACCATACACACACACAGTAAGTAATGTTATTGATGGGGGCAGCATAAGCAACGTGTGCTGCCACAGATCAGTGAGAGTGATCATCTTAAACTAGCATATAGTAAATGGCAGCAGTTGAGACCTTAATTGAACCTTCGCTAAGTCCCGCCCCTCGAACGCAGAGGGACCAATCATAGCGTGGCATCGGCCAGCTCTGACCGCGGTCCGACAACTATACTATATGTGCACTATAGTCTCTCATGCAATTGCTTCAGATTTTGGTAACACTTCATTTTACAGGTCCACAAATGTCATGGTAATTAGGTGATAAATTTATCTCAAAATTTATCGAAAATTACTTTATTATAAACATTATTTAATAATTATATTTCGCTAATTTATTTAATACATTTCCAGGAAAATAATACAAAGTTAATTGATATGTTTTATTTCCGTGTCTGCTGATAAATATATAATAATTAGCAAATAACTTATTTGAAATTTCTTTAAAAACTCCCTGAATCATTACATTAGCTACAGGTTACATTTGTTTAGACAATCAGTCTTCTATTAGTTTTGGTTTTCCACCTCCGATGAAGAGCAGCGCACAGCCGCTTCTCAAGCCTAAGGGCCCTATTTTAACGATTATATGCTATTTTAGCATATCACTATTAAATAATGTTTATAATAAAATAATTTTCGATAAATGTTGAGGTAAATATTGGGGTTCTATAAACACAGGGCTTTGATCCAGGCGACCGCTGTCCGTGCGTACCAAGTAGTTTGGTTGCCAAAACCTATTCTAAAATATTTACAGGACAGTGTTGTAGAAAATGCAGTGACTTGCTGTAAAGGGCTCCATGAATGAATAAAGAACCGGCTTTTAATTGTGGATTATTACTATTATTTACAAATGAGTACACGCTTCTTAACCCTTTTCTGTCTAAAATAAATATAAATGACATTTATAATGAAATTAAATAGCAATTATGAAAGGCAAACTCTATGAAGAAAGAAAGGGTTGGCAGCAGCAGTAGAAACGCTGCGGGTGTGGACAACCCACGCGTGACACACGCAGCGGTTCAGCGAGGCAGCCGTCGTCACACACATCCACTCCTGGCCTTTTTATAGGCAACTCAGAGTGTGTGTGGTTAAGGTCAGGGTTTCATACGACCAAATGTTATCACCAAACCCCGATGACACCTTGGCCAGTTCTACTTGTTGACGAAGACCATAAGTTGAATGCTCTGAAAAAAGCTAGTAAGTGGACCTTGAGTTGAGATTATTTTGTGAAAACAGCTCACACAGAGACAGGCTCGGTGTTTCGCCCGACTTCCAGTCTTTATGCTAAGCTAGACTAACCATGTCCCACAATATTAAACTATTCCTTTAAGAATGATTTTCCGCGTCACTACGCAGCATATACAGCTGTATGTTTGTGTGTGTATCCAACAAAAACACCAACAAAGGAGTGGATTTTACATAAAGACACTTTATTAGCTTATACATACATCTCTGGTTATAATAATTAGATATATAATACCAAGAAGTCAAAAATAATAACTGTAGTTATATATTTATAAAACTAAGCAGATATACTACTCTTGACTTTTAAAAACATAAAGGTCTTTGATAATATATTATAGTTCTCGTCTTGTTTCATCTGTCACCAAATCTAAAAAAAAAAAAAAAA